>PVIC010028028.1:0-23481 GCA_004025085.1 Thryonomys swinderianus
AAAAAAAAAAAAAAAAAAAAAAAAAAAAAAAAGTCACACCTCTTAATGCTATTATATTGCCAGTTAAATTTTAAGATCATTTTAGAAGGTAAAAACAATTCTAAAAATAGCCATTACTGCAAGGACTAAATGGTCCCATTCTTAAATGTTCCTGAAATCGGAAGAGAAATAATACTTTAAGTTTATTTTATAAAGATGAGGTAATACGGATACCAACATGAGACATGGGCATTAAAAAGAGAGAGTGTTTTAGACTGTTACTTCTCATGCACAGACTTATTTAAAAAAATCATTTACCATATTAACAACCAATTCCAGGAATATAAATAGAAGAAAAGTGTAGACCATGAATAAAGGATATTATTCCTGTAGTTTATAGTTAGTTTAGTATTTAGAACCAAAAAATTTAAATTACTGTATGATAAAAATAATTAAATATTTGAGTAGTAAAGGAAAGGCAGTTAAAATTGAGTACCTGTTCATGTTATGTTCCAATATCAATAAATGGAAAATAATCTAATTCTGGTAAAGGATATCCAGGAAACATTCTCACACTTACTAGCAAAATATTGATTTCATTCTTGTTAAGATCAACAATAATTTAAGGAATTCACTTTTACTACTATGCAAACTAAAGGCTCTAGTCAGAATAAGTTAGCAAGGAACAAATGTCATAATATTTGAAAACAAAATGAAACTTTTTATTTGTATTTTTTGTGTAAAGAAAGGATTAGAAATTTACAAGTAACCTAAAATAAAAGATCACTGTTAGGAAGGTCAGGGTACCAACTTCAGTTTCATGTTCATTTTCTGTTTTGATAATGTACTATAGCTATTTTGTGAGTTGTCATTTAATGGGAAGTGCTTGTTACAGTGTTTATGGGTGAAGCACACGGTGACTTCAAGTTTCTATCAAGCTTTTTTTAAAATAATGTGGGTCTAACTTCCTCTGTATTGGCTTTGAAAAAGAATGCTACCACCATCTCAAATGATTTAGAATAGGAAAAATGACACTAATAAAACAAATGGGAGAAACATAAGTAAGTGGAGAAGGGTACATACATAGAATTTTCTTGAACTGTTTTAACTCTGTAAGTTTATACGTGTTTCAAAATACAAATTTCACAAAAGCCAAAACATATTTCTCTATAATAATAATAATACAGTATTAAGAAAGCTAAAATACATTTAAAATATTTAAAGCATTAAATATGTAAACCTCAATTGAACAAATACTGTGTAAAATCTCAACACTGGATACCACAACATTGCTAAAAGGCATTAAAAAAAGATCTAAATAATTGTAAAGCACTAAGTAAATTAAAAACTAATAAATTCCGTATTCTTGACTTGAAAGGCTTGTTACTACAATATCAGTTCTGTCCAAATTGAATTGTAGTTTTAAAGTAATCTTAATTGTTAGAAATGAGGCCCCAGGCACAAAAGTTCCCCCCACCCCCGCAAGAATGTGTTCAAACAGCGAGACAAGGCACAGCTTAAAGTTCAGTGCTACAGAGGAGCAGGGAAGCAGCTGGACAGGAGGCAGCAGGGAGAAAGAGCATCCCTAACTCAGGGAAAGCATCTATCCTTTAAATTCATTGGCTGAATTCAGAGGCTCACAAGCTGTCGCACTTGGCTAGCTCAAAGCAAGGAGGAGGACCTGAAGGGTTGCTGAGGGGGAGGAGAAATGGAAGGGAGAAGGTGTGGGAACCATAACTCCTTGGCTACTGATAAGCTATCTGTGCTCTGCAGCTGTTTTCCCAAGTTACCCATAAATTCAGTGTGAGGGTTGGGGCCGGCCAAAGGTGAACTGGAGTCTAAAATGGAGGCACTCCTATTTTTCTATTTTGATAGAGAATACATTTCTCACATAACTAAAGTTCTCTTCAAATATGTATAAACCTAAGCATGTTTTAAAATGTATGTGGAAATGTGTAAGACCCAAACCATACAAAACTACTTTATAAGGAAACAAACACAGACAAGTTTGTACTTTCTGATTCCAAGAATACAGTAACTAGAAAGCTAGAAAAGCAAAGCCTAGAAGCCTAGAGATGTTGATGATATGGGAAGTTAATTTTTTCGTTGTTTTCAGATATGAACATAACATGATACTTTGGATTATTTTTTCTTTCAAATGAACATATTTGTAAATATAGTATATAAACTGTTAAGTGTATAAGTAAACAAGTTTGTATAAGTATATGCACAGTAATTCCATTTCTAGGCATTTCTAATGACAAACACATGTCCACCAAATAATGTGTAAAACAGAAATATTTTTAGAAAAGCTTTATTCACAGTAGCTAAAAAACTAGCAACCATTCGATTATTCACTAACATGTAAAACATTTAAAAATGAGGTATATAAATACAATGAAATTTAACTCAACAATTTAAAAAGGAATCAAAATAGAATGTTGATGCTTGTAAGACAGTGAAAGTAAAATGTGAGTGAAGAAAACCTGAAGTTTAGTTTTACCATATTTTAATTTTCTGGATTTCTTTCTTTTTTGTGTGGTACTGGGGATTGAACTCAGTGGATTATTTTAAAACTATGAAAAGCTAATCCATGAAGAAAGGTCAGAAGAGTGATTACTGTATTTGAACTTCCTGGAAGGGGAATAGGAAGGTTTTGAGGAGATGTGAGTCTAACAATCTTGAAGCGATGGAAATGTATTCTTCAAAACCTATCACATTATACATTTTGCGCTTAATGTAGCTGTTATTTCACTGCATATGAACATCTTTCAAAGCAATTTTTAAATAGTCTGCAAGAGAGAAATATGCAGGCAGACAATTCTCTGGATGGAGTGATGAGCATAAATGTGGAGATGAAGTAGTTGAATCAGCCATTTACTCACTGGGTTTGACTCATGCTTGTCACATTAGGCGACATTAGTAGAAAATTTATCTCAGTCATTCTCCTTGAGCAA
This sequence comes from Thryonomys swinderianus, assembly GCA_004025085.1. Taxonomy (NCBI): domain Eukaryota; kingdom Metazoa; phylum Chordata; class Mammalia; order Rodentia; family Thryonomyidae; genus Thryonomys; species Thryonomys swinderianus. The sequence continues at coordinate 2,937 of PVIC010028028.1, forward strand.
GTTATATCATAGACTTACTAGGATGTTCTATGCATTTGACACAGTGTTCTAGATGGTTTCATAGTCAACTGATTTTCATTTAAAATTTAGTCTGCATGTAATCTAGTTTAATCAGAGAAAGCCTCTTACTTTCACCATACAAGGATAATCTAAATAACTCTTTTATAGGAAAACACAAGGATAATTTAAAATGTTACAAGAAGAAAATAGATAAGTCCTACCATACTATTCATTTGATACTTTGTTGAACTTATAATCTGTTCCATGTTTGGGGTTGAATTATTTTATTTTCAATTAATTGAAATAAGACAATAGCATCTGAAGTTTTCAGCTCTAATTAATTCTAAGAAAATTAGAACAGTGGCACCATTATAAATTTTGTGTCTTTTCTAGCTACCAAAAGTGTTCACTGCTGAGGTACAAATACTCAAACAATGATTGCATTAGATCTTTTCTTGATGAAATCATAGTGAAAAAATACCTCAAAAGGAGAAAGTGATCAATTATAAAGTAATAGTAAAATAAATTTAGGAAAAAATATGTACACATGTCAATAGTTTTTTTTGTTGTTTATATGTATGTTTGTTTGTTTTTGAGACAGATTCTTGCTTTGTAGCTCAGGCTGGCTACATTATGAGCTCACTATGTAGCCCAGGTGAGCTTTGCACTCACAACAATCCTCCTGCCTCCGCCTCCCAAGTGATGGGATTACAGGTGTGAGCCACCATGTCCAGCATTGCAGTATGTGGTACCAAGGATTGAACTCAGGACCTTGCACTTGCAAAGCAGACACCAGAACCACCAAGCTAAATCCCCAGCTTCTATAATTCAATAGTTTGAAACTAGTATGTGAGAAAAATCTAACATGTTAGAGATTTATGATTTCTAATATACCATTTCTAATGTGTTTTCTTAATTTCAACATGTTTATTAAAGAATCATTTCTCTCAGAAAAGTACTAGAAAAGCACTGTTTCATGTCAGTACACATAAATATCTACTAAAATATTTTATGTGCACATTTTTTTTTTTTGAGACAGGGTCTCGCTTTGTACTTCAGGCTGGCTCTGAGCTCACTATGTAGTTCAGGCAAGCCTCGAACTCAGCAATCCTCCTGTCTCTGCCTTCCGAGTGCTGGGTGTGTACATTTAACTTGAGGTTGAATTAGTCCAATTTTGCTTTTTGAAATAGGATTTTGGTTTTAACTATTTCCAGGAATATTTATAAGGCATCTGTAATTCTTATATTCCAGATGTTTGATTTTTTTTAAAGACTAAGTGTTACAAGTAAGAAAAAGTGACTGTGATGAAGAAGAGAATGCATATTAGAAGAATGTCCATTTTTAAAAAGTTGTGCCTGGCTTTTTGCCTAGTTCCATTTGAGGGCTTAATAATTTTGTTTGTTCACGCTGCCCAGAGGTGAAAAGAGTCAATGTCTGGTTGTTCAAATGAGGTAATCCCACAGCCAGGGAAATAATCTCTCCTTTTTGATCTATCCTTGCATGGTTGGAAATTCTGAAGGAGTTCATACACACACATAAAAAGACTCTAATTAAATCATACTTTAATTCAAGTTCTGTACTTTTCATTCTGTTTAACTCAATAGCGACAGTGTGATCTCTCATGATATTTCTTGCTGAACAAAAGAAATTAGTGTCTGCAGATGGCAGTATCTAAACATTAAATTAGCATACACTTAGTCCTAAAAGTTTCATGGAACTGATTATTTTGTTTCAGAAATACGAGATGACATCAGACACTTGGCTCTCCAAACAGGTATGTATGGCAGAGGTGATGCTGTCACACTGTGACCTTGTCACCATCCTGTTCACTTGTATATTATAGAATGATTTTCTGTAAAAAAAAAAATATTTACTTCACTTTGAATATTTGGTATGTTTGACAAAGTTGTCTGTTTCCCTTAAAACTTAGTGAGTGGGATTCTTAATGTATCACTTGTAAATAGGATACTTCTGACTTTTTGAGGGATATAATGTCTGAATAACACTAAGAATATGTTTTCTGGATCACTCACATAAGTAGACATCTGTATAGATAAAAGAGAGAGAGTTGCAAGCTATTAAAACTAGAAACTACATGCATTTTTCAGATTACCCCGAAATCGACCAAGCCTCCACCTAAATTGGTCATTTGGGGATTAGCGATTATCCAGAAGAATCATGTTTTCCTGGGAAGTACCTTAGCTTTCAATGATATTCTGTGACTAAGTAAGTTTGGAATAAGGTGACTAAAGTAGTCTTCTCCACAGCCTGGTCTCAGCCTGACAGCTGCAAAGCACACAGCAGTTTCCCAGGGACACTGCGGCTGGGCCCTGTGAACGGCCTCATGGCCTTTTGTGGCCTCAGTTATGACTCATTTCCTAGAGTTGTTGATTGAAGCTCTTCTACATGGGAATCGTATATTTTGTATCCCTTTCATGGGTGCCACTCATATCTAGGTTTTCATTTAGTAATGGATGAAATCTGTATTGAAACCTCCACATTTAGAGCTCCAGCCACTTTGATGAGTTCTGAAAACCCAAATCCATGCTTGGCTTCTCCTAAATCTATCAAAGTAACTGCACACTCCTAGGCCTTCTTGAATTTATTTCTTTTTTTGGGGGGGAAGTTAATTTTTATTTTTTATTAGTACATCTTTTTATAATACATAATGTACCTTCATGCTAGGAAATTGGTACATATATTTCAGATCTCTTCCCCTCTTTTCTCCACTCCCCTTTCATTTTTCTAGCATCAAATTCATGTATTTATCTTATAAATCCTTGTAAATTTATAGTACAGATTAAAAACCATACTAATAGACCAACAGACATATGAAGTATGTTCTCTCTCTACCTATTTTCTGTCTTTTATTTCATGTATATATAAAGTTTTCATATAAGATAAACTATATGGTGCAGCAGTTAAGCTCATATGTCTGAGTCACATTCCTTAATACTACCATATCAAAATGCATCCATTTTCCTGAATCCAGTTTATATTTCTTTATGGCAGAATAGTATTCCATCGTGTGTTCCAAACATTTTATTGATCCAGGCTGTTTCCAAGATTTAGCTATTATGAATTGTATTGCTATAAACATGACTATGCATTTATCTCTGTAATATGTTTTTTTTTTAAACTCCTTTGAGAAGAAACCTAGAAGGAGAATAGCTAGGTCAAACTGAATTTGTGTTTCTAGGTTTTTGAGGAATTTCTATCCCTTTTATTACAGGATTCACTTACATAATTATTATCTATCTAGCTAATAAAATTATTAACCTCTGATCACATTGGAACATTTATTAATCCTTATCTGTATACAAATTTGTGTCTAGGTTTTTGAGGAATTTCTATCCCTTTTGTTACAGGATTCAATTACATAATTATTATCTAGCTAATAAAATTATGAACCTGTGGTCACACTGGAACATTTTTTAATCCTTATCTGAATATAAAATTCATCCCCCAAATTTTGAATTATCCTTTCAGAATGCAATCAAGTCAGCCATAAGCCCAAATATTGAAACACAAGCCCAAATACTACATGGTTTAGCTTATGACACACATTGTAAATAAAGAGCAAAATACAGTATAGATCATAAAAGGTAGGTAGACTGACCTTTTTTCAAATGAAAAGGGGATCAAGAAAGGAAGAGGAAAAGAAATTAAAATACATTTTGTATACATGCCAATTCCTCACAAGGAATGGAAACATGTCCTAATAAAATAAATAAATATTTGCACTAACTTCCAAACTAATTCTAGGTGAATACAATCCACATTTGACTTTGTGGTATAAAAGAGAACACATTTCACATGCCATTTTGAGACTCTTGTGTATGCTTCTACATTTCAGAATGAGGAGCCCATATTTTCTAGAGATGGCAGCAAATTCTTTATGACAGTTCCTGTTAAGCAAGGAGGCCGTGGAGAGTTCCACCACATAGCTATGTTCTTCGTTCAGGTAGGTGCTGGCTTCTCTCTGTCATTATGTCCCTGGAGATCCAATTTTGTGACCCTGAGTCTACAGAATGAGTCTAGTTATTTTCAGCTCAGCAAAATATAAGAAAAGGACTCTGATACACATCATAAATTCAAGCTATATCTTCACAGAAAACAGTATCCAAAAACAGTGAATCAATTGTAGGTACAATGAAGTGAGAGCCTTGGGTTATAAAATTTAATAAATTAAAAGCACCCGACTTTTAACATTCCAAGGAAAATGTAAAAAATAGTTTTTATTCAAGCATATTTATATCGTATATTTAGTAATATTTTTAAAGTATCATAAAATTTTTGAATAATCAATAAACACTGAACAACCATCATACAAAAAACAAAAAATATAATACAGGGGCCGGAGATTTAGCTCAGTAGTCCTGGCGACTGCCTCGCAAGGGCAAGGTCCTGAGTTTGATCCCCGGTAACCACATACAATGCTGGGTGTGGTGACTCACGCCCACCAGCAATCAATAACACATATCACAATGCCAGGCGTTGTGGCTCACGCCTGTAATCCCAGCACTCAGGAGGCAGAGGCAGGTGGATTGCTGAGGTCGAGGCTTGCCTGGGCTACATAGTGAGCTCAGGCCCAGCCTGAACTACAAAGTGAGACCCTGTCTCAAAAAATATATATATAATGCAGATTTTTTTGAAGGAGAAATACATATTTTACGTGCTGTCAAAAATACAGAGTACAGCTGGGTATGGTGGTTCGTGTCTGTAATCCCAGCACTCAAAAGGTAGACATAGGAGGATTGCCAGGAGTTTGAGCCTAGTCTGAGATGCAGAGTGAGTTCAGGGCCAGCCTGAACTAAAAAGCAAAACCTTGTCTCAAAAAAACTAAAAAAAAAAAAAAAAGATGTTATATTTCAAGGGATTTTTTTATTTAAAAAGACAAGAAATTTTGTTTTTCCTCTAACCTTCAAAAAATAGAATCAATTTTGAAAATTACATTTAACTGTTTTAAAAAATCAGCACATTCACAATAGATGGTTTAATATGGGAAGATTATAGGCAACCAGAATTTAATTTTCCATAAGAATAAAGCATCTATGAAAATCAAATAAGCATCCTAATCTCACAAGTAAAAGACTTTATACTGATAAATCATTGTGACTAAATTGGAATCTTTATAAGAATATTACAAAAGTAGGCCAAGACTAATTTTATATTTAACAAAGACACAGAATATGAATGTGGCCAGAGTTTCCTATCCAATTTGATTATTTTCATGTTTTTAGAATTTTCCACTCCTGAGTATTCTGAAAAAGTTATTGTAATCTGTTTGCACATTTGTACTGAGTATCTTCATCTGGTGTCAACAGTTTAAAACTTGTTCACAGTTGGCAATATTAATTGTCATATATTAACTTTAATTTTAAACACCGGTGAAGGTAGCAATTTAGAACAGATACAGTTTCCATAGTGTAGCTATAGACTGATTTTCATAGAATAAGGCAGAAATGCAGATATAGATTACTGTATAAAGTGATCTCATTAATATTCTAAGTGATTCTATAAATTTATATGAACAAAATGTTAAGCATTTCTTTATCAAACAACTGATTATGCCAAGTACATAGTACTTCCAACTAACAAATACTTTTTCAAACAAAAACTGGAAACATCACTTGGAAATTCGTTTAATTTTGCTGAGAATAAACTATTTTAGAAAAAATACTAGGTTGTGTTGGACAGAAAGTATGCTATAAATTCTTATAAATAGTTGTGGCATTGTATTGAGTTTTTAAATTTCAGTATTTTATACTCAACAAGCTGTGTACAAATCTAAGTGGTAATGATTGTGCTCACTCAAATCATGGATACTTCTCAACTGTAGTGAAAGACAGGAAAAGATAGACAATAAATTTATACAATATGTATAGCCCCAAAGATTACCAGCTATTCAACAGATTAGGAGGAATAATGTCTAGAAGAGTATTAGACAGAATGATGATGTTGGCATGTGAGACTTGAGGTATGTATCTAACCAATAATTTTTTTAAGTCCAGAGAAAAAATACCACTTGTTGAAAGAAAGCCAAGCTGATGTGTAATCTTATTCATTTTTCCATGTGTTCATATGTGCTTGCTTGATTTCTCTTCATTACACTAACAAACATTTTCCTTTGTCCTAATTACCGTTGAGGGCATTTATGGTTTGGCTCCCTGAAAGGGGGGCGTGGCTGTATAATTACTTATGGATATTTTGTAAATAGACTAAAGTTAATTATTTTTTAATGAATCAGATCTACACTATATAAATAAAATTTATACTTATGTTCACACATGCACATAAACACATTATTCTAACTGCCTTATTGAGAGAGTGATCTATAATAACATACTGGAAAGTTGAACACATTGAGAAATTATTTCTAAATTTTGTAACATTTGGAGATAAGCACTCATACATAAACACTTTTTTTTGTTTACAGTTATTCCCCCAAACCCACATTTCTAGGTATTAAAAGGTACCTAAGTGAAACATACACATGTATGAAGTATATGTTTCGGTTTTGCTATATAACACAAAATTTGGCCTGCAAAAGAAGGTTAGAAAAGTAAAGGCTAACCAGTAAAGCATGCTGGCATTGGTGGTATTGTACCCCTCTTCTGTCTTTATCATGCCATACTGCTGCACTGAAGTTTGCCATTACCAGAAAAGTAAAGAGATGGAAGGAGCCAGGAAGGTCAGCATCCTGTTCCCTGAGACCACCGCGATAGTACTGGCAATTGTATGGTCCAGGTCTTCTTGATTCACTCACAATGTTTCTTTGCTTCCAGTACTTACTAAGTGAAATTGCTAAATCTTTGCAAACATTTTGCCCTTTTAAACAATCAGTAAATAGATTAGAACTATCAAAAGCTTTTCTACCAGATTATTGTTCTCAGGCTATTTTCGTTATGTAAAGTAAGAGTCATCATTACCGATAGTTACAAAAGGTTTTCTTTGTTAAAGTAATTCCAAAAAATACAAAGAGGAAGAATTTGTGTATTTTCTTGTAATCTTCCATTAAAACATGGTTGTAAGTTTTGTAAACTACAGTATTACATCCTTGTAATTCAAATTTAAAACACCAAGCTTCTCATAATATAAAATGATTTGTGAAATGAATTCTTTAAAAAATAACATCTGGTTGACTGGAAATACATAATCATTATTGTTCAATGTATAATTGAAGGACAATTTGTCATAATTATGAATGACATCTTACATAAATTTTCTTTAAGTTATGAATTATTTCTTTACATTCCTTAGTAGAACTGCAGTTTCTAAATCAAAACTGAAATACTTCTTTCCCCTTATAGATACATTTTTAGGTTAATTTCTTTGTGAAGATGTGAAGCAGATTTTATGAGCATTTTCTCTTCTCTGATACTATGAACTAAAAATGCTTTAAAAACTGAGCAAAATAGCTGGGCGTGGTGGCTCACGCCTGTAATCCCAGCACTCGGGAGGCAGAGACAGGAGGATTGCTGAGTTCCAGGCTTGCCTGGGCTACATAGTGAGCTCAGGGCCAGCCTGAACTACAAAGCGAGACCCTGTCTCAAAAAAAAAAAACAACAAAAAAAAAACTGTGCAAAATAATGATAGATAATAGGAGATTTTGCAAAAGGGAAGGAGATATAGTAATTATGTACTAATAAAAATAAAAATTGAAATAAAAGAACAGAAAAGTATGACTTGTGAAAATTAATAGAGCTAAAATAATTTTTTCAACAACTGAATCCATGCTCTCATAAGCAAAATTGTTCTTTTGAACAAATATTTGTTATATAAAGATTAATATCAAGTCATGTACTTCCTGAAACTCATGCTGAGACAAAACTTCTTTTCCTCAGACCGCTGGCATTTGATCAGTTTATACTGCCATACCTTTCTCTCAAAATAATATTTGTTACAAATTCCTCTAACCTCTGACTTCCCATCTCTTGAATTGTAACATCCTACCTGCTGTTTAGGCTGCAATTAAAAGACAGCTTTTATCAAATGTGTGCCACCTTTTCTCTTAAATGTGAGGAAAACACAGTTTCCATTAGGTTAAGTGGTTCATATTCATGGGCATAAGCAATTGCAATATCATCGTCCAAAATTGTGTTAAATTAAAAATTATATGTTAGTGAATCCATTCCCTTTCTCTATTCAGCAACATGAAGTTTTGCCCATGAGAACTGATGATTTCACTTGGAACAATTTTAAGTGCGATTATTCATTGCAGATACTGTAGAAAATATCACGCCCCCAATTCACAATTGTATCACCTAATCAACCCAATGAAATTTTTCATTAAATTTCACTGCTGTATCTGATTAGGATATTGTCTGAAAACAATTAGCTTATTTCCTGTGGTGAATAGACAGTAAATTAAAGCATGCTATTTTGAGCATTGCATTTCATTTCCCTTATTTAAGAGCTATAAAAGTTAAACAGAATTTATATCAGATATTTGAGTGAAGACAGCTTAGTCAGGTAAAACTCATAGATGCTATTAAATTTTTAATAAAACCAGTGTTTCCAATGTTTAAATAAGAATACAAAACTCATCACTGAAGATTAAAAAAACCCCACAAATTTAGGAAAGATGTCATGTATATAGTCCCAAGTTAAACAGGGTGGAAAAGTATTTTAGATGTTCAACCTTTTAAGAATAAATAAAGTGAATGATTTGATTGCTTTTTCTTCTGAAATTATGAGTTCATTTTAAAGTATATTACCACACTGTTCTTGTCAGAGGTCTATTACAGATTTATATTCATATTCAGTGTTACTCATCAACAGAATTAATATTGGGTGATGTATGCACAGAAAAATGTTATGTTAATATGGACTAAAACTTGCTATTTTTCTGTACTGTTAAATTTCCCTTCCTGATATTTTGTTTCTGATGGAAGCATTTGAGAATCAATTTAAGTATAGTTACCCCCTTGTGTTAAATGGTCAAATCCCTGATCTTTTGATATATTCTGAATGGCTGGCTACCATGTTCTGATTGCCATTAGGACTGTTTACTTAGAGTCTGGTTCCAAAGCAATATAATCACTCTTCTAAGAAAGACACTTGTTGTGTGTGATACGAAATCAGATGATTGTGAAATGAGAGTTTGACACTCCTCCCCTATTTGTGTTACATAGATATTAAGGCATCAGGGCAATTGTAGGTGTTTGTAATAAGTTCAAAAGATTATTAGATTCTTATTTTGGCTCCCAACAAGATATCTTTTGTTTCTATTCTTAAAAACCATAATATTTTGAATCAAATGATATTAGAAATGAAAAATAAACAACTTATTCTTGGAAATATTATGCTTATGCATATTCTAAAGCAGTGGATTTTTCCTGAGGACTGTGTTAAATAAAGCTGCTCTTCTACCCTTGAAAGATATCTATGTACAAATATATATCAAAATTCTGTGAAAAATAGGAAATAATAAACCTAGAAAATGTGAATCAAAAGTGTATCCTCATTGATTCTCAGTACAAAAAAAACAAAACAAATTATTTCCAAATATTGAACTAAATTTCATTATTAATATTGTAAGGATATTTTTATCTTGACATTAACACCAAATGGCACTAAAACTTCAGCTGTTTGTATCCTGGTTTGTATAACCCAATCAAAGCCCGGAGGTAAGTTACAATAGTTATCCAAAGTGATTATTGTGTGGAAACTTGAGGGTAAATTATTAGCCTTTAGAATTCCATGCCAACCTTTGGTTTGCGTCTGTCTTAATTTCACAAATTGGAATACATCATTACATTTACACTTTCAGTTAACAAATATATTGAAATCATGGCATTGACTCAGTATACAAAGAATAGGTACAAACTAATGATTTTCATTGTCTTCATTTTGTTTTGTTTTGTTTTCATGTTTTTTACTTTTTGGTACTAGGGATTGAACTCAGGCCCTTGAACTTGCAAAGAAAGCACTGGATTCATTGACTTTAAAGAGCTAGAAGACAAGAAAAGCTATTTCAAGAATGAGGAGTAGACATCGGGGGGAGGTCACAGTGCAGAGAGGCACCACGAGGAGGCTGGTCGGGCTTCTAGAGGAGGCCTAATTCCAGTGCATGGAGAGTGCAGGCCACCGTGCACTTTCAGTTTCGGTGTAGTTCAGTAGCATGTGTGGTTGGTAGGATGATAAGCCTGCTCCAGTCTATGTGGTCAAGATTTACTTCTAAAAATTAGCTGTAGATAAAGGAAATGAAAAAAATTTAAAAATGAAATTAATATCCTAGAAAGCAAAAGCAAAACAAAAAGGTAAGAAAAATATCATTTATTAGGGAAAATAAATAATTAAATTACTAATTCAAATGATTAATTTATTTATTGTATCAAGGTTAATTAAAAATTGGAAGGCCTCAAAATATTAGCAATAGGTGTAAAGCTGAATAGGGAGTCTTAAAACTAATAAACTGAGTTTAATACCAGTGCCATTAGGAAACCAATGACATTGAAAAGTATATTAAGGAATTTAGGAACAAATTTATGTCAAAATTTTCAAAACTTAAAAACTCAATAAATTCCAGGAAAAATGAATCTGATGTAAGAAACGGATAATCTAAATTATACCAACACTAAGAAAATAACATTATTAATATTTTTATATTTTGCACACATATATATTAAAGGTGGAATTTCCAAAATCAGTGATAATGTAATACTCATTTTATAAAAAAAACATTCTAAGGGCTGGAGATTTAGCTCAGTGGTTCCCACACCTACCTAGCAAGTGCAAGGTCTCTGGTTCAATCCCCAGTAACCACATACAATACCAAGTGTGGCATCCCACGCCCACCAGCAATCAGTACCACATACCACAGTGCTGGGCATGGTGGCTCACACCTGTAATTCCAGCACTCAGGAGGCAGAGGCAGGAGGATTGCTGAGTTCGAGGCTTGACTGGGCTACATAATGAGCTCAGGGCCTGCCTGAACTACAAAGTGAGACCCTGTCTCAAAGAAACAAACAAACAAAAAAAGATTGTTAATAATCACCACTTACTAAAGAGGAAAATGATAGGGAAGGGCATCACTTAGAATAGTAAAGGTAAAAGGAAGGATGGAAACTACTGATAGAAATTAAAGTCTACAAGAGAAAAAAATATTGTTGTTTCCTAATATACATGCAATTTACTAACATACATCCTAATGTACCCCACCCTAACATGACATTGTCAGGATACTCAATGGGTTTGTATTTATTTTATAAGGTATGAGAAATACAAAGCTGCTGGGTTACCAAATCCTTCATGCCCTTCTTGTTTCTATAACTGTAAAACCCAAGGTGTTTCTAAAGAAAAAAAAATGTTTGATAATTATTAGCATTATTATGTGAAGGGAATAATTATGTTAGAGGCAGGAATAAATATATTTTAATAGATCATCTTTTTTTTGTCTCTTCTCTTGAAGGGACTAATCCCATAATCAAGGGTATGAATATGGAGCCCAATTACTTCCCAGATTCCAACCTTGAAATGAAATCACATTAAAGATTACTGCTTCAAAATGTGCATTTTTCATATGAGCAGTAATATTGAGTTCATACTACCATGAGGTCCAGTAAGAACAACCTCTTCCAGCAACCTCTCTAGGCAGGTGCAAGTAGGGCCTTCACTCCATTCCTGAAGGGAGTTCTGACTGACACACTGTCATACCTGCTGCAAGCCGACTTCTTCCATATCAGGCTGGCAAAACTTTAAACAACAAACTCTGTAACATATGTGTGAAAGCATACTCTTTTGCATGGCTGATAGATAAGCCAAATGGTACTGACATATCCTAAAGATATGATACCACCCCACACTACAAAATTACTCAGGAATGAAAAAAACAGCAATAAATTCATATTTGTATGTATATATTTAGATTTAATTATAATAGTTATAAGATATATATTCTTCCAGTTATAATTTTTCAAAGGAAATAAAAGATGAGACATTAACTTTTTTCTTTTTATATGATGAGTAAAAATGGTTATAGGTGTAAAAGAAAGACATATATATAAAACTTCCTGACTATATAAAGTAAATATATTAATTGAAAGTAGAAACACACACCTCATAGACTACTTGTAGAAACCGGAGGATAGTTCAGTAGATGGAATAATTTCTAATGCTCTATAGGAGAACAGGATAACTAGGGTTGCAATTATTTGAATATTTCCCAGCTAAAATAAGTATTCCCAACACAGATGATATATATGAGAATATATTATATATATATTATATATTAATATATATATTAATATATAATATATATAATATATAATATATATATAAAATATATATATAATATATATTATATATATTATATATATAATATATATAATATATATATGTATATTATATATATAATATATAATATATATATATATATATGCATGCCAGTTACCTTGGTCTGATCGTACAAATCATGTACATGCTTTAAAGTGTTACACTTGTACTTTGTGAGTATGTAAAATTATTATGTAACAACTTAAATATATAGAGAGAAATGAGAAATTATTTCAGGAGTTTGAAAAGTTTACTCTGAGTTGTATATCATATAAAAGTACAAAATTACCAAAACATTGCATATTAACCCACACATTTGAAAAACATTTGTCTATCAGGTAAAATTGTTAAAGAAAAACAAATTTGAGTTTAAATAAATCTACTGGAAAATACATGATTAATTTTTGTTTGTTTGTTCGTTTTTGAGACAGGGTCTCGCTTTGTAGTTCAGGCTGGCCCTGAGCTCACTATGTAGCCCAGGCAAACCTCGAACTCAGCAATCCTCCTGTCTCCGCCTCCCGAGGGCTGGGATTACAGGCGTGAGCCACCACACCCGGCATTGTGGTATGCGGTATTGATGGCTAGTGGGCATGAGTCTCCACGCCCAGCATTGTATGTGGATACTGGGATCGAACTCAGGACCTTGTGCTTGCGAGGCAGGCGCCGGAACCACTGAGCTAACCCTCGAGCTGATACATGATTCATTTTTAAAAAGAAAAATTTGGAGGGCGGAGAGTTGGCTCAGTGGTTCCAGCGCCTGCCTCGCAAATGCAAGGTCATCAACATAGACTTATGCCTGAAACAAATTGAGTGAAAATAGCAAATCTTACATGCACAGACAATAAAGGTTAACAAGCAAATAAAGTGCAGTATTTATCTCCAGTAAAGTTGTTCAAAATGGTTTATATAAAGTTCTCTGAGCTGCACATGTGCTGCTCATTTAGTGAGAGCCACCAAAGTGTCACAATGACAGTTCTGCTGGCGAGAGTGCCCAGGTGTGGCCTCCCCTCAGTTTTCCAAACACTTCTCCCCACACACTAACACAGGCACAATCCTGTCTTGGGTTGTGCGTGTAAGAAAGCATGTGCATTTTGAGACTTAAAACATAAAACCGAATGTGAGTTGCAAATTAAAGAATTATATGTGGCACAGGCGGTTGGTATTTTCACGTTTACCAGAGACATGCTGTTTAAATAAAAGGAAAATCAATATTTTCCATTTCTCTGCAGGGTAAAAGCGAGCAAATTACCGTGCGGCATCTGACATCAGGAAACTGGGAAGTGATAAAGATCTTGGCATACGATGAAGCCTCTCAGAAAATGTGAGTATTTTTGGTTCTGTCCTCAGGCTGGCAGTCAGGGCTGTCAAGCACAGTCCTTTCTAGCAGAATTATGTTTCGCTTAGCATCGTCCTAGTTACAGCAAGCCACCCATGTAGAGAACAAGGTTTCTTCCTGAAGACTCCCTCTGTACTTGACTCAGACACATCACAGGTGAATAAAACAGTCAGGGAGGTTGAGATCATGCAAAAGGGAAACAATTTTGTAAAGAAAAACAAGATGTATTTGCCAGGTTGTTCAAAGTCCTGTGGTTGAATAACAAAACAACCCTTGTCTATTTTTCTTTTTGAAAATGCAAGTGGAATCATTGCGACTGAAATAGAGCCTGTTCTAATGTTTGTGTTCTTTTTTTTTTCCCCCTTTCTGCAGTTACTTTCTGAGCACTGAGTTATCTCCCAGGGGGAGGCAGCTGTACAGGTAGGTGTTTGGCAGAGATGTCTTTATACAGGTTGGCTTCTTAATGACAATCACACAATGCCTTTAAAAAAGATAATGCTCCATTTTCAACATGGCCACAGAAGAGCTTTCCCTTGTGCCACCAAATCTCACCTACTTTAGGTAGTCCATTATTCTGACCCTCTTAGAGCAGAGAGCTACACCTAGTTGGAGACTTTCTCTCTTGCTGGTTTTCCATATTTTTCCTTTATGTGCTTTTACAGTTGTTTTTTTTTTTTTTTGGATGTTGTTTCTCAATTCCTCATGGTCAGTGATATTTATATATTTTTTTTTTCCAGTTGCCTCTTCTTTCTCTAGGACATTTTGAATTTTCACTGAAGTACTGTGCTAAGTATATGACTTATTGCTCAAGAACATAAAAGTAATATTAAACAGAAGCAGTCCCTCTTTTAATCCTGTATATATCATAAAGTCCTTAAAATCCTTATGAAAAGAAATCTCCTTGTTTAAAATGGGAGTGTCTATGGCTTAAAGAAAATCTGGCTATTTGTGGGGAATTGACGTCTCTCCAGCTTCCCCAAATGCAAACTGTATTAATAAAAATGACTGGAAACCACACCTGTTTAGCATTAAAATGTCTCTTCACTAGAAAAGCTTTCCCCAGGACTTCACAGAAATGACTATTATTTTTGGCTGGCACAGGAGGTATTAATTCTAGACTTTATATACATTTTCTTATTTCCATTTCACAGATCTATTTTTAAAGTGTCAAAACTACCATGACATATTCTCAGTGGAAATTCATCATGTTTAAAGAAGTATCACCTCCACGCCTTTCCAAGTGGCCTAGAATTTTCTCTTAGACAGAAATTCATATTTAATTCCTCCATACTCTTATTTGTGCCCATTTGTCTTTTATCCAAAGCAAACCACTCCTTTTCTGTTCTACCTCCCAATAGGCATTTGTATTCTGAGTTTATTTTCTTGGAACTGTTGGAACCCATGTTCCCAATTTTAATGACTTCAACAAGAAGAGAAGCTCTTTGTTAAGAGTTGCTAATTTGAGTTTTGGTTCATAGGTTTCTATCATTTTAACGTTCTCTTTTTCTTTCTGGTGACCTGAAGCTCATCTTTTGTGAAAAATATATTATGATTAATGTTGATAGTCATAAACAATACTTTAGAGGTGTGGATGTACTTGATCAATGTTTTATTTCTTCCATTGCAAAAAACTCTTGTAGAAATATAACCCTGTCAGAAGATAAAACATAGTCAAGGTCAGCAAATGAAGCTGCCTCCAACTCTTTTTCTGAGTTTAAAATGTGATTTGATTCTTGATGACTCCTTAGATTTGTGGGTTTGCCTTATCTTTCTCCCGACTGAGGCAGAGAAGTCAATATATCTACAACCTGTACTAGTGTAGCCAACTGTGTTATAAAGAAAATGTAGAATCATAAATTTCCCCTTTAATAGCTCATCAAAGTCCATTTGGCTTAACTGTGCGATAATATTAGTGTTTGACAAAGAAATCTCAATTCATGTCTTTCTAGGCTTAGAAATAGTGGTCGGTCATCTTAATACTTGATACTGAGTGTCCCTGAAGAATTAAAGCTATTAGCATATTCACTGCTACCATGTTTTTGCCTCAAATTTTGCATTTCTTATTTCGCCAAGTTTATAATATAAATACTAAGAAATCTTGCAGTAAATCTCTAGGGACTTCTTATTTGAAAGCTTCATGGAGGAGTAGAGAGAGAAAGACTTTAAATATGAGTAAACCCCTGAATGACTGTGTAACTGGGACAAATTCTAAGACTAGGTGGTGATGGTCAGCAACAGTACATGGAATTAATGAAACTCTACTGAACACTTAAAATGAATAAAATGCCAAATTCTGTGCTATTTTATGGCCATCTTAAAAATAGTTAGTGGCTTATAAATTATCATAAAGGTGAAACCAGCTAATGTGTTTTAAGTGTCTACTATATGTGAATTCACTTGATTTATAAAGAAGAACCATGGATTAGAATCATCTCATAATGTGTCAAACGTTGCACAGATTTTGTGAACTATACTTGACATTAGATCTCAGTTGCTTTTGACACCATCTTGACACCTCTGCTCCAGTCCACATGACTCCAGCCTATTTGTCATCAAAATTAGTATGACTGTTATTCCTCTAAAAACACATAGCCAAGATCATACATATTGGCCCGGAGGGTTAGCTCAGTGGTTCCGGCGCCTGCCTCGCAAGCGCAAGATCCTGAGTTCGATCCCCGGTAACCATATACAATGCTGGGCGTGGAGACTCACGCCCACCAGCAATCAATACCACATACCACAGTGCCGGATGTGGTGGCTCACGTCTGTAATCCCAGCACTCGGGAGGCAGAGACAGGAGGATTGCTGAGTTCGCGGCAGCTTGCCTGGGCACCATAGTGAGCTCAGGGCCAGCCGGAACTACAAAGCGAGACCCTGTCTCAAAAAAAAAAAAAAAAAAAAAAAAAGATCATACATATTCCCCTCTAAAATGCAGTAGCAGCCAGGTAAGGGAACTCACCTAAATCCTGCCTCTGAGAGGCTAAGGCAAGAGCATTAAAGTTCGAGTCCAGCTTGTACAACTTAGCCACTTCCCAAAACCCTGTCTCAAAAATATATTTTAAAAGGGCTGATAATGTGTCTCAGGGCAAAGGCCATGGCTAACTAGCTGTAACTAGACCCTTAAGAGACCAAACTAACCAGACAACTAGACTGCAATTGGAGACATTTGTTCAATTAGATATTTTTAATGAATTCTCAGTAGTATTGTCACCCCTTGGCTACTATAATATTCCATTCAGATTTAGGTTTTTTAAAAAATTGAAGAAGAGGAGGTAAAAGGGAATAAAGAGAATTAAGATATATAAAAATACCTACTCCCCACACTAAATATACTCGTATACTACAACTATATACTACAAAAAGAAAGAGAAAAAGAAAAATTGTAAGCAGTATGAGGTTTTTGTTTTGTTTTGTTTTTTGAGACAGGCTCTTGCTTTGTTGTTCAGGCTGGCCCTGAGCTCCCTGTGTAACCCAGGCAAGCCTCAAACTCAGCAATCCTCCTGCCTCTGTCTCTCAAGTGCTGGGATTATAGGCGTGAGCCACCACTCCTTGCAGTATGAGTTGGTTTTGACTGAGACATGACCAAAAATAAGGAGACCCTCATTTACACACTAACTCATTCACTCCAAACAAGGACTCTGTTGCTATAGCACAAAATAGGGCCCAATGCAAAATTATACCCAGATACTAGATTGCTACTTCCTTCTTACACGTGTACATTAGGTGAGTCCTACACTCTTACACATGCTAATGCTTACACAGAAATTGTGTATTATATCAGTCCTCAGTGCTGGTCTGTCAGTTGCTTTTGTTTTTTTATTTTTAGTCCTTAGTATTGCAGAGTATGTAGAATCATTAACAGATGTACTATAATTTAAAAAATTCTTCTTCACCAACCATTTCAACAGAAGTGCTTGGAGAAGAACATTTGGAATTGATCCTTAATTCTAACATATAACCTGTTGAATTTAGGTAATCATGAATTTTATGTTATTTATAGAAACATTTATTTACCCTTCTGACTAATATTTATTGCTGCTTAATTTATCTTAGTTCTCGTGTGTAATTCACTTTAAGAATTTACACAGAAATATCTAATGAAAATGCAAATAACCATAAGTTATGTTGAGACCTATGGAAATAAGTTTATTTATAGGCATGTATATGTATAAATTATATACATATAGACACACCTAATTTTAATTTTATTACAGAGAAAAATGTGTACATCTCAATATTCATAATGGAGATAGGCTTTGAATGTATATAGTGAGTCATGATTTACACAGGCACTGATGTATATTTCTTTTCATGTTTCAGTGTGTTCAGATGTAGATGCACAAATTCAGGTGCCTGGAATCCTAGCGTTTCTAACATTCACTTTCTTTCCTCAGTGCTTCTACTGAAGAGTCACTGAACCGCCAGTGCATTTCATGTAACTTTATGAAAGAACAGTGTACATATTTTGATGCTAATTTTAGCCCCATGAATCAATACTTTTTATTATTCTGTGACGGTAAGATATACAAATTCTTAAAGAATGTATTCCATTCATTTTATTTGATCACTATTGTTGCTACCATTAATAAATATAAAATGTTGTATATTATAGATTTACAAAAATATAAATTTAATTCATATATTTCATTTAGAAATAACAGCCTGGAGTAGTTCAGCATGGACATATGTTCAATGAAGGCTATTTGAACGTGGCATTTTTAAAAAGTGAATAAACACATGTTGTGGAATCCATGCTAATTTAGTGATTCTTTAGAATAAAGCTAGAATCTTCTTATTGAAAAAATGGCTTTGTTGTTAAAAGGTTTATGATATATGAAAATGAATTTCTCACTCCAGCTTTCTTAAATTCTTGGCAATTATATTAACTCTGATTACTTTTTCTACCTTGTCATAGTATACAACTAGTTATGCAAGTATCTCTAGGGTGTATTCATAGGAATTAGATTCCCTTTATAGTGATAGTATACTTTCTGGAGATGAGTAGAAATCAAGTGTTTTTTTATAATGTGATAAAATCAGTGCTACTGCTTCACCTTGAATCTGAAGCTTTAAACTGTCCTTTTAAAAGACATCATGATGAATATGCCAGTATTTGTTAGAGTTATTTTTTCTCTTGATATCTGATATTATGCAATCAAAAAAGGTAAGTACTTATTTAATGATATGAAGAGAAAAGCACTAGACTTTTTAAAAGCATATTAGCTTCTGGTTACTGGGACACAGTACTTGACAGCTACAGTTTAAAGGAAAAGTTTAATTTAGCTCATTATTTTGGAGACTTAGTCCATCATTGTCTTACTCCAGAGTGGGGACAGCATGGTACACAGGCATTGTGGAGGAAAACTGTTCACTCTAGGGCAACCAGGAAGCAGAAGAAGAAAGAAGTGTATCTGAGGACAAGAATACATGCATATAGTGACATCTCCTCCAACTGGGCCCCTCCTCCAAACAGAATTAATTCATGGATGAGTCCAGTGCTCCCATGATCCAGTCACCTTCAGAAAGCTCCACTTTAGAACACAGGAGAACTTGGAGAACATTTCAATTTTAAACCATAACTATAGGTTCCCTTAAAAAAAGGAAGTTTCAAGATATCTTCTAGTAATAATTTAATCATTAGATTTTAAGTATTTGAGATTTTGATAAGTGGTAAGTAACTAGTCCAAGCTCGTGTGCATACATAAACACACACATTTGCACCAGATACAGTGGCCCTGATCTCAGTACTCAGAAGTCAGAGGCAGGAGGATCGAGAAGGATCTATGTGAATTCAAGGCCAGCCGGAGATACATAGTAAAACTTTCCTCAAAGAAAGAAAGAAAACAAATAAACATTCTTTCTTTGGTTGATTAGCAAATAGAATTTTATTTTGGATCAACAGATGAGAAGTAAAACGGTCATGAATGAACTTTTGGAATGTAAGTAATTATTCTACAAAGACTGAAGGCACAAAACCAAGTAGGGTTATCTAAAACAAAGCATAGGAATAAAGGACATGTAGGGAGAAGATCTTGGAAACAATTAGGGAATAGTTTCTTTCCCCATATGTTCTTAAATATTAGAAAAAAAGCTCATGGAAAGCTGAGTAATCTATTTTTCTGTTTCATTATGTTTTAAACAATGAAATATTTCTATTTGGAAAAAGAACTCTGTATTATAAGCTGTCTGGTAACTGTTACTTAGATTTCTTTATAAATGTTCATACATCTATTTAAAATCCAGGTCCAAGGGTCCCAGTGGTCAGCCTGCACAACACCAACAACTCTGCAAGTGAGTACATGGAAAAACAGTTCAGAATATCATGATCTGGCATTGGTCTTAGATATTATAATATTCATTCTGTGTGTCTTACTCCAAGAAACCTTCAAAGGTATTCTTATTGGTTGAAATGCTGTTTCAATACCACCAACTTGAAGTTATGTATAGAAGGAAAACAATAAAACAAGTGGTTTGCACCAAGATGTAGGCTGGGTTGATTCTCCTTTCCTTTCCTCAGAGACAATGCACAGTGATGAACAGACCAAAACCTTTCAGTCTTCTGCCCCCTGGTTCTCTGGGTCATTCCCACCTGGGTTTCACACAGGTCATTCCTTCAGAACGATGCCTCTTCCATACATTTTGAATAATTCTGAAAAATATATTGGCTAATATATTTTGTGTCCTATGTGTTTCAGATATGTACATTTCATAGTTATATAATTAATTATATTTACTCACCTTTGTTTTTGAATGGCTCCTTTATCAAGCAGTCTGGTAGAGGCTAGTGCTGCAGTTTCAGAATCTGAAGTAAAAGTGAATGAGTAAATATATGATTGAGCAAATCTTAACACTCACTGATTTTCATCTTCCTTTCTCATTCTTGTCAATTTTTGTTTCCTTTATCTTTTTAGATATATTTAATCAACATTC
>PVIC010028029.1:0-23506 GCA_004025085.1 Thryonomys swinderianus
CCTCCCTCCCCTCTTCCCTCCCTCTTTCCCACTCCCTCCCTCCCTCTCTCTCCCTCCCTCTCTCTCCCTCCCTCTTTCTCCCTCCCTACCTCTCTCTCTCTCTTTCTCTCTCTCACATTCTTCTACTATTCCTTCTTCTGCTCAGCAGCTCAGAACTGAGCTGTGTGTCTGTCTGTCTCTCTGAGCAGCTGTGGTGCTGTGCAGAGCAGAGACTCCATGGTCAGGCTGCCTTTATTCCAAATCCAGACAGAAAGAGATAGACAGAGAGACAGAGGCAGAGACAGAGAGAGAGAGAGAGAGAGAGAGAGAGGGAGCTCAGAGCTGTCCTCAGGTATGGATGATTCTGAGCATGGGGGGGCAGAGGGGAGAGAGCGCCAGGAAAGTGGGGAGAACAGGAGCCTCAGGAGAATGATTACACCAGAAAGGTGATGTGCGGGGACACCTGGTTCACTATCTGTGCCTCTTGCAGCTACATCAAGTTTCTTCTCAGTGCCCCTCAGAGGACATCCCAGAATCACCTTGAGTCCTCCTCCTAGTGGACATGCTCTAGAAGTGACAGGTCAAAGAGCTCATCCCAGTGTGGCCACAGCATGAGGAGCTCAGTGCAATGGTCCAACAAGAGACAGTCTAATCCCAGCCTTCTGGAAACACACTATGCTAAGCAAGATATTCCTGACCTGCCTGGACTTCAGAAATATACCAGCTCCCTAAAGCTATAGGAAAATCATACAAAACATAAATAGGTATGTTGTTAAATGAGTCACTCTTTTTATATGATTTTGATAAGGTTATATCCTTAAAAATATTGAGGATTATCTCTGCACAGGAATAACTTCAAGAAGGAAGTTTCAAACAATGTGACCATAAAATTAGAAAACTGAAGAAGTGAAGGACAAGCTGGTTCTTTTGCTATTCCTTAATACTAACCACTGGCAGGCATAGGAATCTTCTCAGGTGCCAGGAATTACATTAAGCATTCTCCATCTATAAACTCATTTAATCCTTACAGCAACCATATAAAGTGCAAATATTCCTCAGCCCATTCTACAGATGGTGAAACTGAGGCACCAAGATTCACAGCAAGAGAAAAAAAGCTCTGGATTTGGAAGAAGGCAGCCTGACCGTGGAGTCTCTGCTCTGCACAGCACCACAGCTGCCCAGGTGTCCGCTCCACAGCTACAGGCGCCCCCTGCTGGCAATACTGTTACCGAGGTCACATTAAAGCTGAGCCTGGAGCTGCAAAAACCAAACCCTACATGCTCTCTGCACCAAGAGAGGCCGTGCTTTGGCCAATCTCTTCCCAGAAACTACACACTTGGGATGATCTGCTATGGGAAATGCCTCATAAGCGCCACCATGCCGTTTAAGGACGTGAATTAGGATGACAACCATAGTCTACATTTTGTCTGATAAAGTATAATTCAAAAAAAAGTGCTACAGGATATTTCCATTTGATCCAATCTGCTTTTTGTTTCATTTGCTCTTGACCACACTTTATAGTTGGCAGCCACTCCTCACAAAGTCAATTTAAATGTATGAATTCTGACATCCTTGATTAGAAGTACTGGAAACATAAAACTCCCACAATTAGAACATCTGGCCTCCCAGCAGCACAGATGGGTGTGCCACATATTTAATGCCTTCTGGTTTTTTCCAGTACTTTGCACCCAGTGGGTGCTCAAATATTTTGTCAGTGTCACTGGTGACATTTTAAGAGGATGTATTTCTCAAATGCTGCTGCACTTAGTTTCCAATTCAAAATGTCGAAATGATTGAATATGAGGATTCAACAATAATTATTCTAATAAAAATCTTCTTCATCTGATTGAAAGCCTTTTTCACAAAATCTCAAATCTTCATAGACGTAGAAAGTACAGCTTCAATCCAATTTGATACATCTTATTTTCCAGAGTTCAAAACAAAGCAAAACACATGACATAACTGGGCTACAAACAGATCAGACTAGAAGGACAAAACTGAACTAATCCCACAATTCACCTCACCTCAGTATTAAATCTATTTAGGATGGCTTTTAGCAAACATCTCATTTGTTCATTCATTCATTCAACAAACATGCCCTGAGCACTTCACATGTGCCAGGCACCATCCTCAACTCTTGATCTCCATCTATAAATAAAACAGGCAGATTTCTGTCCTTGCAAATCATACAGTTCATAAAGCAATCAGAAAACAAGCCAAAAATCATAAACTAGAACATTAGATAGTGGATTAAAAAGTAGTAAGTGCTCTGGCAAAAGCAGAGTGGGTTGAGGAAATTAAGAGAACTGAGGAGTTGGGGAGTTACCAGGATGTGTGTGTGTGTGTGTGTGTGTGTGTGTGTGTGTGTGTGTGTGTGTGTGTTGTGCCAGGGATCAAATTTAGGACCTTGTGCTTGTGACGCACACTGAGCTAAATCCCTGGCCCAGGACTTACAGTTTCAAACAGGATAACCACGGTGAGTTTCATGATGAAGAGGAAAGTGAGCAAAATTGGGAAATGGGTAAAGGCCACGTGGGAACCCAGAACAGTGATGCAGCCGGAGCATGAAGAGGTGCCCTGTTCTGCTGCCTTTGAGAAACTGGCCAGGCGAACACCCAGGGAGGCTGGGGTCAGAGGCTGAGGTCGACGGGAAGGTCCTGGCCCCTCCGTGTGAAATGGGAAGCCACCCGCGGGCTGCAGGCAGGGTGAGGCAGGATCTGGCCGCTCTGTTAAGGACGTGGCCTTCCTGGCTCCTGTGTGAAGACTGCCGTGTACAGGGAAGGCGGCGCCAAGGCGGAATCAGGAGCAAAAGCAGGAAGCAACGAGACGAGAACGCAAGTGTGGACACTTGGGCAAAGAGAAGGCAGTGGCTGAAGCAGGGAAGTAGCTGTGGAGACAGTGACCTATGGCCAACTTTTAGAAATGATGTTATTGGGGATTTCTTTTAGAAATGATGTTATGGGATTTCTGGATGGATTAGACCCGGGACAATAGAAGGAAGAGTCCAGGGTGACCGACGTGTTCGACCTGAGCACTGTATTATTAAGTGTAACTAATTTATCTTGACGTCTCTAAATGAAGAACCAAGGGAAGCCGTGGGAGGCAGGCATGAGCGTGGCTCGTAACAGTAGAAGGGGCAGTTCCGTGACTGAGGGTGGCCCGGGCGGCTCTGGGCTGCCTGCAGCCCCACGCGGGAAGGCAGGGTAAGTCACGGTTTCCCCTGCGCTGCCGGGACACGGTACCTCCTACACTTCAAGGGCGGTGTGACTGTCTAGATTCAGTATTTCTTTTCTCTTCTTTTATGGTGGCATTTGTCTTCATTTTTATTCTTCAAGCTCCCAGGAGTGCGTGGAGCCTTGATCTTGGGGGACCGCTGAGTAAATGTGCCATTCATATTTTCAGAGATACGGATTCTACTCTGATTCCATTCTCCTTCAACTTTCAACTCTCCAGACGGAATGGGTTAAACAGAAATTTCATGGACTAAGAAAATGTCACGGATTTTTCTGAACCTATCTGTAAAATGGTTTAGTAGGTGACATATTAGTTACAATCTAACCCAGTCCCAGAAGTTCATATTTGTTCTTTTTACAAAAGGCACCTCATTAAATCACTGTCTAGTCCGTAACTGGCTTTATTGGGACATAAATTCATTTCACTAAACCAATAAATGTTAATTCTTCACCCTGGAGATTCTACTCAGTCTGGTTTTAGCCTGCTCAAGCTCCTGAGGCTGCCATCAATTACTCATGTTTGGGTTTATATGTCATTATGGAATCACTTTAGCTAGAACTAACGGGAAGTGAAAGGACAATAAAGCTAAGCCTCGTTCCGAAAAGAATATACCGAAGAGGGCATTCACCTGAACCCCATTATTCTTTTCTATAAATTAAAATATCCTGGCATTCTGCAGCAGCAATCCATTATATTTAGATTCCCTGCAAAAGTCAGGGCAGGCGAGTGGCGGATACTAATGAAGGCTGCTGGAGGGTCTGGGGAAGCGAACAAGCCGGGACTCCACAGGTTTGGGTTGGAGACCTGCTTTGCAATAACTAAGTGTGACTTTCAGCCCATCGCTTAATGTCACAGAAACTCAGCCTCATCTGCAAATCGAGTATCACAGTACCAGTTTCACAGCCAGGGAGGAGAGAAAAAGCAGGAGACCTGGGGCCAGGGGAGAAGAAGGATCCTCCCCACACACACACACACACACTCTCTTCCCCTCCCTCCCTCTCTCCTCTTCCTTTCTGCTACTAACCTGGCTTCTAGGGCCAGCCGGTGGCCCCA
This sequence comes from Thryonomys swinderianus, assembly GCA_004025085.1. NCBI lineage: Eukaryota > Metazoa > Chordata > Mammalia > Rodentia > Thryonomyidae > Thryonomys > Thryonomys swinderianus. The sequence continues at coordinate 4,267 of PVIC010028029.1, forward strand.
TCACCCTCCCTCTGGAGTCGTAAGCAGGTGATTCGAACTCTATGAGCTTTCATTCTCCTGTTTGAAAACTAGGGCTGAGCACGTCTGTCTTCCGTTTTACCCTCTCGAAGCTACACCGATAGGGATCATCTCAGGAACGTTCTTAACATCTGACCGGAAACGGGGTCAGTTTTAGAAGACAGTGCTACTACTGAAGCAAGGCTCCATTTTTTAAAACAGAAGCATTAGCTTTTCAACCACGTGTTCTTCCCTATGATAGAAGGTTTCTCTTTAAAGCTGTCAGCTCTTTTTTTCCCTTCGGATAGAAAATGGCTTCCTCTCCTAGAACCATATATAACTTCAGAAGCAAGAGGGGAAAAAGCAGAGTTGGCAAAAAGTAGAGGTGAATTGAATGCCTATCCATCCCATTCAGGATAAACTGCCCTTGGTGTAAAACAGTCAGTAACATTTTACAAGGAAAAAGAGCGAATAAATGACTGCAGTCCCGGGACAGTGCTCCTGATGGCTCTTTACAAACCACGCACGCCGCCTGGATGCCGCGGCGCCTGCCCTCCCACTCCGGAGGGAGGACGTGAGCGGGGCTTCAAGCCAGCCGTGCCCGCAGCACCAGCGCGTCCAGCCAGCCCTCTCTCCACCTGCAGGCCACAGAGCCTCGTGGCGGCACCAGCCCCTGCTCTGGGACTCAGAAGACTCTAGGGCCAGACTTGGCCCTGACATGTGCATGAGCCTCCGTGCCGGGCCCCACGCCAGGCACGACGCAGAGGAGGGCTGCAGAGTGGAAAGGGACTGGCTGGGCTTGCAGTCACGTGGGAGGCCTGCTCTGTTGTTTACAGACCGTATGACCTTGAACTAGTTCCTCCTTCTAAAAACTTACCGTATGAGTTGTTGGGAGGAAAAAGTGCTGTGCCATTATCAATAAATTTAACACACAGTTGATAATATATTTTTATCTTTTTCCCCCAATTATTGGGTGTGATTAGCTCACCTGTCCTTCCAGAGTACTGACAAGTAATGAGGAATTTGTAAATGAGCAAACTGAGGCCCAAAGTGAGTGTCACAATAGCTGCCCACCTCTGATTACATGTTTATCCATTGTACAAATTTCAGCCTCTTTACCTAATTAAAGATCCAAGACTCAGATAGGGAATGGGTTAGTTAAACACCTTGCCCATATCTCTTGGGAGATCTGGGTCCAGGATGCTTGTTTCCACTTTAATGCTCTTTGCATTAGCCTAGAGCCTTAGAGATCATCTTTATTTCATAGATAAGGAAACTAAAGCCCCAAAAGGTCAATAACTTGGACAAAAGAATTTGGATTTTTCGGAGTACCATAATGTAGCTTGCTGTCCTATGAGCTCATAGCCCATAGTTAACTAGCTTACTGACAGCCAGCTCTGTATCCAACACAGTCCCTTCTATGAATGGGTTTACACCAAGTGAAGAGAAAAAGTGCACAGACAAAGACACCTGAGTGGCAAAGTCTACCACAGAATAAGCCTAGGGAGAAGGAAACAAGCAAATAGAATACTTAACGTAGGCCAGAGGATCAGGATTGATGTAAGCAAGGTGGATGTAAGCAAAGGCTGGTTAGAAGCTGTGCAAAAAAAAAAAAAAAAAGGGCCGGAGATTTACCTCAGTGGTTCTGGTGCCTACCTCGCAAGCGCAAGGTCCTGAGTTCGATCCCGGTAACCACATACAATGCTGGGCATGGTGACTCACGCCCACCAACAATCAATACCACATACCACAGTGCCGGGCGTGGTGGTTTACATCTGGAATCCCAGCCCTCGGGAGGCAGAGACAGGAGGATTGCTGAGTTCACGGCGGCTTGCCTGGGCTACACAGTGAGCTCAGGGCCAGCTTGAACTACAAAGCAAGACCCTGTCTCAAAAAAAAAAAAAAAAATTTAAGGGAGCAAGGTGCCCAGGGAGTAAAATATGGTGTCAACAGTCAAAGTTGTAATGAGCGTGGCCTATTAAGAAAATTAGAACATGGGCCAGAGATTTAATTCAGTGGTTCTGGTGCCTGCCTAGCAAGTGCAAGGTCCCTGGTTCGACCCCGGTAACCAGAATTACAACAATACTGGGCATGATGACTCATGCCCACCAGCAATCAGTACCACACACCACAGTGCTGGGCATGGTGGCTCACACCTGTAATCCCAGCACTCGGGAGGCAGAAGCAGGAGGATTGCTGAGTTCAAGGCTTGCCTGGGCTACATAGAGAATTCAGGATCAGCCTGAACTACAGAACAAGACCCTGTCTCAAGAAGAAAAAGAAGAAGAGAAAATTGGAGCCTGAAGGGAACACAATGAAAAATAGGCTGCAGTGGTAAACCAACTAAGGCTCTCTAAACAGCAAGCAAGAATTTGAACTCATGGTTGATGGAGGAAGAAGTTGCTTCTTGGAACTGTTAGACTTGCTTGTCCCTGGAAGGGTAATACCAGAATGACCCATAAACAGCAATGTCTGTCTGGTAGGGTTCATGTCAAACTCTTAATTCCCATAAATATCCATTAGAAAGAAGTAATCAGGCATTCCACGATATATTTTCATGTTAGGGAACCAACCATTTCAGTAGTCCTCTATACTTTCCCTGCAAATAAGATGATGAAACATAGTTCTAGTCTGCTAATATATGAATAGCTGGCTAGGCAAGGATTCAATGGGCTGTTTAAGGAGCTGATGTGCTAGGCAGAGGAATTCTCTAGTACCACGGCACAGAAATTTTCTTCTTGATCCAATTCTGATGGGTATATTCAAAAGTTTTGAGAAAGATATAGAAGGCTAGCTTATCAACAATGAAAATGACTGCAAGACAGGAAGAACATCAAGTACTCCAGAAAGAACAAACTTAAAAACATCAATAAAGTTGTATAAAGTTACAAATGTGAATTCCTATATTTAGCTGAGAGAGTTTATTGCTATATGTGGAAGAATTTAATTGGTAGTAGTTTGTATGGAAGGAAAAGTATTTTTTAACTGAGTGACATGATTGCTGAACAAAATAAAATCTGACTGATGCAATTCTCTGTTAAAAATCAGAAAAAAAATGAACAAATGAGTAAGATATGGCTCCTATTTTCAGGGTAGTGAGATTGAAGGGTGCTGGGGAAGGCTTCAGTAAGAGTCATGAAGCAGTGTTTCTTTGTGGGACCAACTTGCCCCAGCCCAACTCTCTTGGAAAGATATGTATCTCTTGGGAAATGTGTCTTGGGGACTGCTGTACCTTCTCCTGAATCTGCATTTTTTTAATTAATGAAGTTTATTGGTACATTCTAGATATACATAATGGTTGCATTCATCATAGGAAATTTGCACCTATATATGATATATCTTGATTTTTCTGAATCTCTGCTTTTAACCCCATTAACAGGGCTGAGGAAAACCACTTAAACTATAACATTCAGTGTCTTAGAGAAACTATACATTCAACCCACTCCTAAAGTCCATTATCCTGCCAAAATGATGTTCATCAACTCTTTTTGTCCTAGGACAGGTCTTTTTCTGTGGCCTCTTGATTCCACTCACAAACAGGCCCGATGGACCTGCAGCCCACCCTCCCAGCTGAGCTTGTGTGTGCTTAGAGTGTGAACTCTGGGCTCACCTAATATCCAGGGCTTCTCGGCATTGAGCCTTGATCCAGATCAAGAGACGGTAACCCAGGGGAAGCTTGTGGTGACCAAGCAATATTCTCTGAACACTGTCTTGTGAGTATTAAAATGGAAATACAGAGAAGGGGGAAGAGGGTTCTAGAGACAGTGTGATACGAGAAATGACTAAAGGACTTAGACAATTTGTCTTGGAGAAAGATTAGTCCAACTATAGTATTTGTCTTCAAATACCTAAATCACTGCCCCAATAGAAGAAAAAAACAACAAGCATTTTTTTTGTGTGGAGTTCCAATACAAATGACTAGGTTTAAAATGTATAAGATGCACGTGCTCGCTTCGGCAGCACATATACTAAAATGTATAAGATGCAGTGAAATATGTTTTGGCTCCTTGATAAAACAGAGCTTCCTCACAATTAAAATTCTCTCTATAAATGAAATGAGCTGCCTGGGAAAGTAATGATTTTCCAGGCACTGGAGTTGTTCCCACCATATTCCAGGAGACCTAAGAGCAGGAGCACTGCAGAAAATGTTCCTGCTTTGGTGAGCAGCTGGACCAGAAATTGAGTGTTTTCCAACTGTGAGTTCCTGTAAGAGCTGAATCTCTGCTCAGAGAGCTGAGGTGCTCTGTGGCTCCCACATAAACACATAGGCCCCTGCGTATCAAAGACAGACACAAAAATGCAAAGACTTGCCTTGTCATCCCATCTATCCTCCTGATTTTATTACATGAAATGGATGAAACTCCAGAATTACATTATTTCCCTAGACAAACTATTCTACTTTATATCCCTTATCAAAAAAGATTTCTGTTTTCTTCCTCTTAAATCTCTAGGCCTAACTCTTAAGCCTGTTCCTTCTGGCTTTATGCTCTGTGCATATGAAGAACAATCAATCATGTCCCTCATTATACCAATTCACACAACTAAAAATGGATTTTGTAAGGCTTCTCTTCTCCACGCTGAGAAATTTCAGTTCATTTCCTGCTCTTCTTAAATGTTCTTTTTAATGATCACTTCCCCAAGTTCCTCTAAAAGTTCTCTAAAACTAAATGTAGAACTTTTATATAACGACTTTCCTAAATATGTTCCATGGAACATTAATTCATAATTATTTTTTATAAGTGCTCACTTTTAACGTAATAAATGTACACATATAAATAAATGTAAAGTATCCCAGACTAAGTAAGGTGAATCAGACTCCACAGAGCCCTGAATTTGTATTATGAATGTCCTAGACATGATAGACATATAGCATCTCCCAAACTTAATAACAAAGAGATCTCTTTCAGAGCATGTCTGAGGCCTAATATTTCACAAAGCACCACTTTGGAAGCACCCTAATTAGTACCCACCTCACAGAGCTCTGTGAACTCAAAACCCCTCCTAATCAAATAGTCATATCTCCTGCTGCTTCCCTATAGATAGTCTCCCTCCTCCCCAGGCTATAGTCAGGATTTCACACTCCCTCTACCACTCAGGTTAGCCCTCCTCTCACTAACCAGCCAAGCATGAAATGCTGGCAGTGAGAGATGGAAGTGACTACAATCCCTACAACAATACCTTAAAGACAAAGATGAGACGACAAAGCACAGAAAAGTTGACTTACCCAAGTCACACAGCCAAGAAGAGCAATTGTTAGGTCTGGCACTTCATGTTTGGGGATCTTTATACAGCTCAACAAATTAATCTGCAATTCAGGAATTCACTGAGACAACACATCCTAGGCCTCCTGAGTAGACTATCTTGAAAGTTTACTTCTCAAAAATCTCACTTCGTACTCTGCCAGGTTTGGGAATCTCCATATTACATAACACTGTCTCCCCAAGCAAAGTCATATCAAACAAATCTGGCACACATTCCCAATTTACTCAGTGATTTAAGAAATTCAACTTATTTGAGCCTTTTCTCTATCTGTAGAATAATTTGGTTGGACCAGCTTCTAAATTATTTGATTCTGCTGTTTCCAAGTGCTATCTTAGTTATGCTCAACAGTTACCCATGTATTGCTTCTGACATTCTTCAGTTTTGGAGCACTTGTACAACTAGTATGAGGACTAAGTTGTAATGTATTGTATAGTTCACCATCTTAGAACAGTATTTGTGGCGCATCTCCAATGTGGCAGGTGTTCTACAAATGCTATTGCTAATGCTGAAGGTGTTAATGTCTGCATTTTTATATAAAGAAACTAGGCATCTACTGTGTGAAATAACATTGTTATTTCCAAGGTCATATTACTTTTGAACATTTGGATCTCTAAAACACTTTGGTCTGACTTTAAATGCTGTGCTCTGCCTACCAGGCCTTGCTGCCTGTGGATGTCAGACATGTTTCCTCATTAAAACTGAAAGCTATCCTCATTGTGTATCCCCTACAACACTAGCACCTAGCCAAGCATCAAGTAGGGACTCAATAAATATTTGTTGGCTTGATTAGTGGATTAACTCTCTCCTTCTACCTGGAGCACAGTGCATATCTTTTCTATGTTGTGAAGACGTGCTACATACAGAGACCATCTGCAAATCTTCGATTAGCTCAGAGCAGAAAATTACAGCTGTGTAGACTGCACCTGTAGACTCCAGCTTAATTAACAGGCTTATCTTGGATTATATCTGCACCATGGATACAGTACCCAGTGCAGAACACACTGGAGAGCACATAGACATAGAGGGCCATGTTTTATTTCTCTTGTTCCATACTATTAAAACCATGCTAATGAAAATGCATTATTAGTAGTAATAATAATAAAGATGAAAATCCTCCTTTTCTGATCCCTTACAAATGTTGTTTTTCATTTCAAACCCCAAATCCTCCAGGGAGAAATAGGAGAGTGTGTCACAAATCCAGATAATGATCTTGGGTATTACACTGTTCATTTGGAGCTCTGATTTAGCTAAGCTGACAGATGTTGGGGAAAAACATGTCTAGTCTGAAAACTCTCTGGTGGCTGCCCAGCTGTGGCTGCAAAGAGGAGTGAAGTTTCTCCAAGAGAGCTTCACACTCATTTAAATTCAGGATTTGACATGCAGAATCACCCTGCTCTAAAGGTATAAGTTAAAGTTCCCTGATTTAGAGAAATTAGTCCAACCTAATGCTTTGGAGACAGATTCACAGCTCCCCTCAAAGTCCTTCAAAATACAGGAGCTGGTTATGCCCTGTAGCTTGACAAATTGACAAACCCTGTCTTGTGATGACACAGTTAACCATTTCAACAGACAGAGAAAAACATCTTTGTTTCAACCACAACCATGCGACACATCTTTTGTTCTCTACACAGAGCAGTTTAGACAAGGGGAATGTTTAATTCACCTCTAAATGATACCAGTTTCTCTAATGATGGTCTGAACTCAGTTTTTTGTTTTATTTTGTATTGTTTTGTGCAAAATAAATAGGCAAAGGCAGCAGAGAAAAAGACCTATTCTAGAAAGACAAAATGACTTATAGGGTGACCTTTGACATCACGGGCCTTAGTCTTCCCACTTGAAAATTTTAGAAAGCATTTTGATCTCTAAAAAGAAAAATCGGCTAATTAAATATGAGGCAGAAGGCCACCTTCTTCCAGGCATCAGTGAAGAAAGGTCAGCACTTACTCAGCTTCTGAGAGCAGAGCAGGTATGGGGACCAAGCACAAAGCTGTCTCTAGGCTCAAGACTCTAAACGGAATAAGCCTGGATTTCAGAAATGTATAGCACAGGGCCGGAGGGTTAGTTCAGTGGTTCTAGTGCCTGCCTCACAAGCGCAAGGTCCTGAGTTCAATCCCCGGTAACCACATATAATGCTGGGCGTGGAGACACGCCCACCAACAATCAACACCGCATACCACAATGCCGGATGTGGTGGCTCACGCCTGTAATCCCAGCACTCGGGAGGCAGAGACAGGAGGATTGCTGAGTTCGAGGCTGTTTGCCTGGGCACCATAGTGAGCTCAGGGCCAGCCTGAACTACAAAGCGAGACCTTGTCTCAAAAAGCAAAAAAAAAGAAGAAATGTATAGCACAAAGTTTAAAATGCCTAAATACTCTACATGTTTTCTGAGAAGCACAAGCCATCCTGTAATCTAAAAGATGTGGCTCAGAGCTCTGAGTAATCATTTTTATCATGCTGAAGGTTGTGGTAAGACAGAAATGATGGACATACTTGTAAATGTAATCAAACTAATTCACAGAAAATCAAAACAATGTCAATAGTTCAACTGTCAATGTAGATGAGTCCTAAATAAAGGTGTTTTAGAAACACTGATCTCCTCACCCCTGAGTCCCCTCTTCAAATAAATAAATGCAGCTGAACACAGGATTTGAAACAGATGTTTTAATGAAAATGTAATTTTAGAAGTCAGTGATAGCCATGAGACAGAAGGGCTGTGGGAACCACTGGCTCCAACCTCTCACCCCTGGTCTTCCTGGACAGCTATTTCCTTCCTGGATATTGAGCTTTAGCTAAGTTGCAAATGCTTTTAAAGCCAGCCATCTCATTTAGACGGCATTAGGGGACTCATCATACCTTCAGCAACTCTGCTATAATCCCATCAAACTTCACATGTGTCTTAACACAAACCAGGAGAAAAAAGGTATCATTTCAGGGTCAGTTGTCCAAAAGACTGCCTAGAATTTGCCATGCATCTTTACCCTACAAGGACTTCAAAGTTACTGGAGGGGGAGAGTCACCAGGGGTAGACATCTACAGCTAATAGACTCATGCAAAACACTTATAAGGGAAATATCACATAATCTCCTTTTCTCTCCATGCCTATCAATAGAGACATATGCTCCTAGGCACAGATTTTGTGTATCTTTCTCAAGGTCATGGTCACTGGGCTCATTCCTTCACTCTTTTCACAGGCATTTGTGAACCATCTTATGAGAATATAATCATCAGAATGCTGTACCTGTCCTTGAAAATGTTCCCGGTCTATAGGAATAGCTAGATTTGTAGAGAGACTGTTGACAAGGTTATATTTTGAGATTACAGGAAGCTATAGAGTAAAGCAGGCTCTTATTTTTCTGGAGAGAGAAAATCCAGAGTAGAACCTAATCTTAAAAAACAGAGGAAACAAATTTTTTAAAACTACCTTCTGTTTCTCTGAAACCAATAGTTTTCAGCCCTCACTTCATATTGGAAGCCTTGGGAGCTTTTCCAAGTACCACTGTCTAGACCTTTCCACAGATCATTTTGAGTGATAATGTCTGGTTTGGAGACTAACATTCATTTTTTTAAAAGTTCTTAAGCAAATTTGTGATGCAGTAGTCAATGAGAGTCAACATATTAGCAAAAAGTCCATGGCCATATTCACAGAAACCCTGAGCTTTTAAACAGTGCAGTGTTGATTCTCTTTCCTTTGTGTACCTCAACACGCATTTCAAGTCATTGTATCTATAGGACAGGAATCAAGCTTTTAGCTTTCCCATGCTCCCATTCAATCTCCATGGTATCAAGAATGCTATAGTTTCTAGATAAATATTCAGTGAACATATCTACTGCAATGAAGAAGACAGCAGAGTGATTCTTGAAATTGTCTATGACTATGTTATGTTTGTGACTCAAAGGCCAAAATTTCGCCAACACAATAATAAGGTATAACAGGTAGATTTAGTTCAGCTAGATCAGAAAGATGTCTATGATTAAATCCAAGGACACTGCTTGACTTGATGACCAGCCACCATCTGCTAATGAGTTTTTCCTCTGAAAAGAAGTAGAAAATAAAAAATGTTGCCCAAGATGGCACTGTGCCATTGATCAGAGGGCAAAGGACCTCAATTCCAGTAAAATGGATTTTTTTTTAAAAAAGTAAGTTGACAGCATCCAGCTCTCAGCTGGCAATCAATGGGTATAGAGGGAAATGAATTCAGGCTTTTGTTGGACTAACTGCTGGCCTTGTAAAACGGAAGCTGCTGGGAAGCTGTGCCAAGTTTGGGGTCCACTAAATCAGTCAGAAGTTTCCAGTGCTAAAGTCTCCCCACGAAGGTTGTCTGGGACAGGGGACAAATGGCGGTGGCTGGCAGAAGCCTAACCTGGTGAGATGCTGCTCAGTCAAGTGCCTGCACCAGCCCTGCTTCTCCGTGCCCGAGACGGAGTGGAACTTTTCTGACTGAACTAAATCCTCCAAGCCTCATTAAATCACGCTTTAGTACCACATTGTTCGGCCATTGCTGCTCCCAGTGTTGTATGTCAAACCTGTCCCCTCACCGTCTTGGATAATAAAATGTTTTATGGTTTTGCTGGATGATTGCTCCGCGTCCCTTTTATTTTCGAAATGGCACATAATAAATACCCCTGCAGAGCAAAGACTGATTTGATGGAAAACACTGCAGAGTGGAGCCAAAAGCAATCAGGCTCACCCAGAAAAGATGGCACAGCTGGTGGGGTTCTGGGGATGTGTCGTTTGCAAATGTTCCCTCAGCCATTCAGGAAAAGCACAACTAGCGGGATGTGGCTCTGTGCCTCCAAAGAAGTGGCCGATTTCATCCCCTAAATGGTCAGTCCCAGCCAGGCTACAACATCCAACCCTCAATTCATCCAGGATCCACAGGAGAATGTGTAAGCGGACATGTGACCTGCATGCTGAAGAAAACCGATGGCTCATGCTGACCAGAGGAAGGTCGGGCAGGTCATTGTTTCTGTCTGGACCTTCCCTCTGAGTCTCATCATCCCCTTAATCCATTTGCCCCACCATCCCATTGTCTGATAACATAACTGTCATGACCCCTTGAAAAATCCTATTTAGCTTCTTATGGAAGGACTCATTATCGATAATCCAGAACATATGGAATTCTGATTCAACTTCAGCCTGATATTTTGATAGCGCGATTCAATTACTTTAATAAGGCATAAGCTCAGGTTTCAATCCAACCTAGTTCAGTCAACTCTTCAAAAATGAAACTTTGATTCCTTTTTGTAAAAATTAGCATTTGGCTTTGGTTTTAGGTTACTAAATTGATGCGATAGATTCCATTTTGGCTCCGGAGCTTTAGTAAAGCGCTTTGCTACGGTCACATGTGTTATCTTGGGGATCACTGTACCTGTGAGCTGCATCTGCAATAGCGCAATCACTGCTAGAAGATTCTGCACATAATTTAGCCCAGAGTTAGAACAGCTACCTAACTGAAAGGTTCTGCTTATCTTATATTCTGCTTATGTTAATTATCATATTAAGATTTATTTAAAGAATTTTCTATTATTACTATTATTATTTAGAATGGTAAGGCTGCCTTTAGGATAACTTAGAGACATAGGGGTAACCCAGAAAACTGTCTGTTTTACTTCCTAGCAGGAAATGCATCTATTTCTAGTCAAATGGCCACTTTTAATCACTTTTTAAGAAAAGAAATGAGTCAAATTTGTCTTGTAGGTAACAGATGATTCATTAATGAGGTTGTTGCTCTTTCCAACCAGGTCAGTAACCAGCAACTCATAAAATAGGCTTTCTTTGTCAAAGTCAAAGAAAAGTATTTCTCCATGGCAAGTCTCATCTGGAGTGTTAAAACTTCCCCTAAAGTGAAAGCAGTTTGTCTCAAATACAAATAGCCAGAGGCTATTTGTGCCCAAGGATCAGGGCACAACCACTTTAGATGCTTTGTATATAGAATGTCCAAACTGAGCACCCAGGCCACCAGCAGTCAGCATCAAATGCCCCTGTGCTATCAGCTACAAAGACAAAATACACCAACCAGCCATCAGCTTCAAGGCATAGACATACCTCCTGGAAAGATGTCAAGACTCCAGAAGTTAAACATTTGTATAACTTTTCTAGACTCCACTCCATAAGCCAGAAGTAAGAAAGAAGCTCCCAGAGCCCAGGAGGTAGGAGACCCTGCAAGCTTCTTCCTTGGTCTCATCTACAGGCACAGAAGGAAAGGGAATGTCCATCTGATGACTGAGATGCGACACCTGAGAAGTTCACATTTACTTGCTTATAAATTTTATGCACATATAACTACATCAACAACACACTTTAAATTTACAAATGAGTAAACATAAACTTACATACATAGTAGACATTTTAATACAAATAAGATAAGATATTTATACAAGGCTCTTCTTTTTTATAACAGTCTAGCTATCTCAACCCACCTTTTCTGGTATAAACAAAGATAATAAACAGATTAGTTTTTAATGTATATAAAGTTGAGGATGAACCAGCATGAAAGTAATAGATTTTCAGAGACCAAAAGCTAACTGAAAGATTGATCCCAAGAAGACTCAACAAAGCATACAGTCATCTTCCACATAAAGGCATTTGCTTAATCTGCTGAATTTAAGCTTCAGTTTTCACAGCCTGTGAACTGAAGGATCCAGGAGATAAGGACAAAAGTCTCCAAATGTGGAGAGTCTGATTTGGGATCCTTGTTAGAAAGTTACACTTTCATGTAGAGATGAAACAGGAGTCGGCTCATCACTCTCCTTAGGGACTGTCAAAGAGTCTGCCTGTCATACACCTGAGCCCGGTGTTCCAGAACTTGTAACCAAATGTTTAACCTCACCTGGTGTTTCAGCCTGTCCACTGAGCCTTACACCAACATTACAGTTTGAAGTGGTCTCAGGCAAGTGATAGTCCAAGTGCCTCATAAAAGCAAATGTAAATGCTTCTAGAAGGATTTACTTTGGTTTGAGCCTTAAAAAATTCAAATTGATAAAAAGTTCCAGGAAACAGGATCTCACGGTAAACAAACAACAAAAAAAATAAAGTTCATAAAGAACCAAGACACCCTGTGAAAAAAGCCTATAAAAATAATTATTGAGCCGGGTGTGGTGGCTCATGCCTGTAATCCCAGCACTCAGGAGGCAGAGACAGGAGGATTGCTGAGTTCGAGGCTTGCCTGGGCTACATAGTGAGCTCAGAGGCAGCCTGAACTACAAAGTGAGACCCTGTCTCAAAAAAAAAAAAATTATTGATAGAATCAGTCTTGGAAAAATACTAAAATAACTAAACACAGTATCCACAATAAATGTATACAATAGCTTAATCTTGAAACAATCTATATGCCCATCAACAGATAAATAGTGTACATCACAACATGTTATTTATAAATAATGGAGCACCATTCTGCCATAAGGAAAGATAAACCTGAGACACTCATAGGTAAGTGGATGCACCTTGAGACCACAATATTAAATGAAACAAGTCAAACACACAAGCTTGAATATCACATGATTTCTCTTATGTGAGAAACTCAAATGTACATATACTGTGTATGTGATTTTATATATATATATATATATATATAATAGAAGATTAAAAAGGAAGTAGGGAGATTTATTTCAAGTGATAAAGAAACAAGACGAGAGAGAGAGAGAGAAAAAGAAGAAAGAGTATGAGAAAAATTGGAGCAGAAGAAAAAAATTAAAATATAGTTTTTGTAAATAGGAAGGGGACCAAGAATTGGAAGAAGCAGGGAAGGAGGTGAGGGGGAGAGGATAAGGCAAAAAAAGATGTCTTGTGCATGTGCACCCCACTCTTCATGATAAGTGTAATTATTATGTACTGAAAACATGTATTAATAAAAAGAGCTATGAAATGTTTTAAATAATAAAGTTTAAATATATGTATAAGGAACTAGAAATTAGGTAACCACAAACTCATTTGGGAGAAAAAAACTGCATCATAACCTTTCAAAATAAAAATATATTTTAAATTAAAGCCAGTAGATAACTTTAACAGCAACTTGGGCTAGCGAAAAACATCATAAGCAAAGAAGAAGTGCCTCAGAACTTCTGGAATCTCAGCCCAGAGACAAAACATTGGACACTGCTTATGAGATATGAAGGAACAAAGAAGGTAGCATGAAATGGTTTATCATATATTAAATTAGAATTATAGCACAAAAGAGAGTTAAAGGGGTAAAGACTGTCAACACAAAACTGCAAAGAATTTTCCTGAAGTGATGAAAGATCGCCTCAGTAGCAAAGTACATTTTTTTTTAATGGGCACTTAGGCAAAAAAAAAAAAAAAAAAGTAAAACTGCAGACAATACTAAAGAAAGAGATGAGAGAATAGAAATGTTGCCTACAAAGCAAAAAATTTCAGACCACTCTCTTCTCAACAGCAACCAGAAGATACACACTAAAAGGAAATAACAAGCAACCTAGAGTTGTGCACCCAGCAAAAGTGTCTCTGAAGGACACAAGTGCAACTATCAAACCAAAAAAAGAAAGAGTAAAAGAATAAATGCCACAATAAGCTCGAAAATGAATCCTAACAGATATGATTTAATATGGTAAAAATTATTTCAAAATGTCTCATCTAGAAGAAGAAAAGATTATGAGAGAAGAAATTAGCAAATGTATGGTTAACTCTCAACACACACTAACCACACAAAACATAAACATATGAACTGTTTTGCTAGGTAGAGTAACAAAAAGATGCAGCCTGAGTCCCTGGTGACTTAAAACACTTCAGCCCTTGATTACCTTCAACTTTTCCCACCAAAATACTGTAGTTGAAAAGGAAGGGAGTTAAGGAATCTACTCAGTAGGACAAATTTTGATAATTAGATATAACCATACAACCCTCACCCAAACAAGATATATAATTCTTCCTTCAACCCAGAAAGTTCCCTCATGCCCTGTCCTATGACCACCTGTTATGAGGATTTGAAGTGGTGGAGTCTCTTTCTAGAGATGTTTTCTAGGTTCTTTCTGTCCAGAGCAAAGAATTGGTTGTGACAAGCACAGAGGGAAGGTTTTATAAAAGGAGAAAAAAGGAACAGGCTTTGCAGAGCAAGTCTGGGCCAAGTAAAAACAGGAAAAGAAGTGCACCTTACAGCATACGGGATACCATTATGAAGAGAGTACAGGGCAAAAATTCAACATTGACATCCTTTGTGCATCACCCAGTCCTCGGACTGATGTTAGGCCTAAGTCATCCTAGGCTCAAATGCTCACAAGAAGTTCATGTGCAGGGCTTTAAGAACTGTTCTGTATGTGTATGCTGAGATTTTTGTGATTCATAGGTCACACCTAACGACCAGCCAGTTTTACCATATCCTAATCTCCTACCTCAGTTCCAGAGCCTGTTCCTGAACTCTACATAAAAGAAATTATATGACTTATTCTCTTGTATTTGGTTTCCCAATGCTCAACATAATGCAGTGTTTCTGTGATTCATATATGTTACACATCTTTATATACAACTATAAAAACACCTTATCCTCCATGGGTAGGCATTTGGATTACTTCTAGTTTAGAATTCAAACAAGGCCACTATTCTTGCTGAAGACTGTATAAACACGCATTTTTATTTCTTTTGGGTAAATACATAGAAATGAGATTCCTTGGATTATATAGTAAAGTGTACATTTTTAATTATACAATGGCCAAACTGTTTTTCAGACTGATTACTCAATTACACTCCCATTAAGCAATCTACAAAAATTCACAAGGCTCCAATATCTGATTCTGGAAGCTCTTCTTCCAACAGCAATATTAATGGATGGTTTTTAAAACTTGTTTTATTTTGTTTTGCTGGTTTTTGAGAGAGTGTCTGGTGTGTAGTCTAGACTTGCCTTGAACTCTTGCTGCCTCAACCTCCTGAATGCTGGGATTACAGAAGTGCACCACCATGTCCAGCCCTGGGGGGGTTTTAATTTGCATTTCCTTAGTGACTAATGATGTGGAGAATATTTTTATGTTTATTGACTATTCATATTTTGCTTTGTGAAATGTCTCTTCAAATATTCTATCCACGTAAAGTGTTGCTTCTATTTGTTTTGTTGACTTGTAGGGGTCTATTGTATATATAGAGTATGACTGTTTTTCCAAATAGGCAGTCTGATGAGCAGACAATTTTATTTTTTTAATTGCATTCTTTATTGGTACACTTTGCCTACATCTCACACTCACAGATAACACTGGGGAATTTGTACCAATATATGACACAGTCAATTCTCATTTTTACCCATATCCCCACCCACACCTCCCTACCCCTTATATACATGTTCTTTTATTTTCTTTCAGAATCATATTTATTCCTCCCCCTCATTACATCCCCACACCAAATTTCCTTTGGAAATTTCCCATTCTGAAAAGCTTGTCATACTACTAGAGCTCATTTGCATCTACCGGTGCTCATATCGAGAAGATCCGGTATTTACCTATCTGTGCTCTATTGATTTCACGCCTTAGCGTGTCCTCCAGGTGCACCCATTTGCACCTAAATGAATCAATCTTGTCATTCTTTATGGCAGAATAGTACTCCATTTTATAAAAAAAAAAACCCCACATCTTCTTTATCTAATCTCCAGTTGATGGGCATTTGGGTTGTTTCCAAGATTGAGCTATCACGAACTGAGCTGCTATGAACAAGGGTGTACATCTGTCTTTCCACTGTGATTTTCTAAATTCTTTTGGGTATATTCCTAGCAGGGGGATGGCAGGGTCAAATGGGACCCCTAGTCCTAGTTTTCTGAGAAATCACACAGATCTCCACAAAGGTTGCACAAGTCTGCAATCCCACCAATAGTGGAGAAGGGTTCCTTTCTCCCCACAGCCTCGCCAGCATTTATTGTTGGTTGATTTTGTAATGGCGGCCATTCTTTGTGGAGTGAGATGAAATCTCAGTGTTGTTTTCATATATATCTCTCGAATGACCAGTAATGTTGAACATTTCTTCATATGTTTCTTAGCTGCTTTGACTTCTGCCTCTGAGAAGTGTCTGTTCATTCCAGATGCCCATTTTTGAATTGGGTCTTTAAACTTGGGGAGGCTGGTCTGTTTAAGTTCTTTATATATTGTAGATAATAGCCCTTTGTCTGATAAACAACTAGTAAAGATTTTTTCCCATGCTGTTGGTGGTCTTTTGGCAGTGTCAGTGACTTCTTTTGCTGTGCAAAAGCTTTTCAGTAAAATGAGATCCCATTTGTTGATTCTTTCTGCTAGTTCTTGTGCTATAGAGGTTTTATTCATAAAGGCAGACAATTTTATTTTGATGAAGTCAATTGTCCCACACATTAATCTATAAATTTGATGTCACCCCAGAAACAATTCCATGTAGATTTTCTGAGACACCCTCCACAGTCTAACCTTGAGGAAATAAATGTTTACAGATAGTTAACCATGAAGAAGGGATAGAGGAATTGACTAACCAGACCTAGGATATAACAATAATAATAATAATAATTTGATCCTGGTTTCAAGAAATTAAGAGATACATTCAGAAATATACAAGAATCCACTATGCAATAAATGTGGCATCGAAAATCAATGGAAGGAAAAAGATGGTTTAGTAAATACTGTTAGAAAAATTGCCTTGCTACACACACAAAAAAAAATTGGATTCCTTCTAACCTGTGTATGTAGATGAATTCTAGAGTAATTAAGGACACAGTATAAAAGGTAAGATGATAACATTTATAGGAGAAATATAGTTATTTTATAGTCTAGTTTGAAAAAGACTTTTTAGATGGGCATGGTAGTACATGCCTGTAATCCCAGTACTCAAGAGGCTGAGGCAGGAGAATGGCCATGTATTTGAGGCCACTCTGGACTACATAAGGAGTTCAAATCCAACCTGAAATACCTTGCTTCAAAAAGTTTTTTAAAAAGGCTTCTTAAATAAAACTTCAGAAGCATAACCATTAGACAAAATAATGGATGAATCTTATAGCAGCAAATTTAAGATTTCTGCTCAGCAAAGTTCATTAAGGGAAATATTAAAGAACAGTCAACAGTATCAGAGAAGATATTTGCAATGTCTACAATTTACAAAACCCAATATGTAGGACATCCAAGAAATGCCAGCAAGTTAACAAGCAAAAGTCAGAAACTATCATGAAAGCAAAGCATTAGAAAAAGCATATAAGCAGGCAGCTTAGAAAAGAACCCCCAAAGCACAATTAGCACATGAGAAAAAAAAATGTTGATAATCTGAGCAAGTATATTAAAACAAAAATCTTTCACGTTATACCTAGTGAATTGTTAATATGGAGAAGGTAGATGAATCCAAGAGATAAGAATGAAGCTCAGGAGCTCCCACTCACCGCTGGTGAGATCGTGGTCCAATGAGTGAAATCAACCCTATTTATTCACGCTGGATACCCACAACCCCTGGGCCAGCACTCTGAGTATAATGCCCACAAAGGCCTATGAGGAGATATGTTCTAGGGTGCAAACTGTAGTACTGCTCCAGAAAATAGAGATTTGGGGCAACCAGCAGCTCGGCACAAGAAACTTACTGTAACAGGGATTATTAACAGAGTCAAAAGTTGAATGTTCGAAAAGAATAATATTGAAAAAACACAAGCAACATCAATCAAGAAAAAACAAGATGGGGTGGGTGGGCAGGGATGTGGGTAAAAATGAGAATTGACCTGTGTCACATATTGGTACAAATTCTCCGATGTTTTGTCTGATTGTGAGCTGTGTATATAATGTAGCAATAAAGTTTACTGAATAATGAAAAAAAAAAAAGAAAGAAAAAACAAGGCACAAAACTACACCTTCTCAGGAGTACAAAAAAGGTGTGGTTGCATGTAGTATTTTTTTAAATTATGAATAACTTGAAACCAGATAAATTTGAAAACTTAAGAGAAAATTGACAAATTCCTAAAATAATGCTAGAAAAAGAAAATGAATAATATAAAAACTTTTTTAAAAAAATATTCTGTAGTTTAAAATATCCCCAAGCAGAAAGCACAGAGTTTATTCAGCATATTCTACTGAACATTCAAGGAACACATAATTTCAAATCTATGCAGAGAAGAGTAAAGGAATTGTTCTGTAAAAAGAAGACAAAGACGGTACCATCTAGTCAGCATTACACTGGAGCCCCTGGGCAGTGTAGTAAAACAATAAAGGAAGAAGGCAAGATGGGAAGGAAGAAGGGGAAGAGTAAAAAATATAGGCATGGAGGAATAGAAGGAGTAAGGATTGGGAAAAGACAACTACAACGGATAGTCCTGACATTTCATGATTGCCCAAAGGGAGCTAGTTACAGGATTAATAATAAAGCTTCACAAAACTATGATACATTCAATCAGTGTTTGAAGATCATTTGAACTTCTATATATCCCTAGTACTACTTGGAAAATGCTACTTTGAAAGATATTTGCTCTAATTTGAATCTAGAATGTATCTCAAAATGCTCACGTGTTGGAGGCTTGGTCCCCCAAGCAGGAGTGTTCAGAGGTGAAGCTTTTGGACACTAATTGATGGATTCATAATTCAATGGCATTATCAGGAGGTGATGGATACTTAGGATGTGAGGCCTGTTTGAAATGAGTGGGGCATGAGGGTGACTCCTCCTTGGGCATGATATCTTGTCTCCTGCCACTTCCTCTCTAGCTGGCTGACTTCTGGCTGCCATGAGGTGGCAGCTGTCCTCTGACACACCTTTATGCTGTGACGTTTCTGCTTTTAAAGACCTAGAAGCAATGAGCCAACCAACTTGAACTGAGACCTATGAAAGTATAATCTAAAATAAATCTTTCCTCTTTAAGTTGTTTTCTCATAAATTTTGTTCCAGTCAAGGAAAGTTGATTATCACAAAATTTGTTAAATTATTTTCCCAAAGATATAAGGTACAGGAGGATCATGAGTTCATCATGATGAACCATGAGTTCATCATGAGCCCAGTGATGGCAACTTAGAAGCCAATTTAATCAAATCCTCTCTCAAATTTTTTTTAAATTGTTTAAAA
>PVIC010028030.1:0-23461 GCA_004025085.1 Thryonomys swinderianus
TATCTCTCCATCAAAATCAGTTTTTAGTGATATAGTCCGTTGCACACTGGCGGGATATTTCACCAGGAATCCAGCCTCAGTGCAGTAGGATAAGGTAGAATAGAATAGAATAGAATAGAATAGAATAGAATAGAATAGAATAGAATAGAATAGAATAGAATAGAATAGCTCTTGAAACAAATAAAAAATTTCATACAGTTCAATCTAATCTGACAACAATATTTGCATTTATTAGAATTTCATAAATTTCGTCTTTAAAAAGCCAGATAAAGATAGCTTAGGCCTTAAAGATCATCTAGCCATTGTTATGATCACTTTGTCCCTGACAAATCAGTCACGTGTCTATGAATAGCTAGTCACAGCAGGATTGAAAACAAAACTTTTCTTCTTGTGTACATTAAGGTATTAGTGACATAAAAATTGATATCTTTAAAGTCTACAGTGCTACATTTGGGTGAATCACTTTGTAAAAGGAAATTGTTGCGTTCTCTTTTTATTGATTTAAGGTGATACTAACTTCCTATTTTTAATTTTTTCAAACTGGTAACTTCATATTTTGAAAGTAAGTTTGCATTCTCTGTCTCTCCTACTCTCCCTCCCTCTTTTTTTTTTTTTTTTTTTTTTTGAGATAGTGTCTCACTTTGTAGTTTAGGTTGGCCCTGAGCTCATTATGTAGCTCAGGCAAGCCTGGAACTCAGCAATCCTCCTGTCTCTGCCTCCCGAGTGCTGGGATTACAGGCGTGAGCCACCATGCTTGGCACTGTGGTATTTGGTACTGATGGCTGGTGGGAGTGAGTTGGCATGCACAGCATAGTACGTGGTTGTCAGGATTGAACTCAGGGCCTTGTGCTTGCAAGGCAGGCTCCAGAACCACTGAGCTGAGTCTCTGGCCCTCCCTCATCTTTTTTAATTTAAATTTTATTTTATTTTTGATGTAGGATCTCACTTTGTAGTCTAGGCTGGCCTTGAACTTATGATGTTCCTGCCTCAGTCTCCTGAGAGCTGTGATTACAGGCATCACAAGTGGTTCTCTCTATCTTTTTTTCACTTGTGGTACTGGGATTATACAGCATAAATTCTCATTCTTACTAGGCAAGCACTCTAGCACCATTGAGCTACATTCCCAGCCTTGTTTATTACTATGAGGTGAGATCTCCCTAAACTGCTCATCCACCCCTCTCAGTCTCCTGAATACCTAAGGTTTCAAAGATGTGTATGACCTTACCTGGTAATCACACACTTTTCAGTATACTTCCAGAAAGAACTATGAAATTTAAACTATGAAAAAAAAAAGAGTCATTGTCTTTTATTTTAAGAGAAGTCATTACATAAAAACTCACTTCAAATGGAGGAAAATTAAATCATATATTTAGGAAAATAAAACTGTGGCTTTAACTAACAATCTGTCTTTTCTAATGGATAAAAGAAAATAAGAGGCCAAAGCCAATAACTTCATAACTGGTAAAGGCAATACTTTGCATTGAGCAGTTGCTACTAAATTTAATAAGTAACACCCACATAGTCTCCCATTCATTAATTTAGCTGCATATTAACTTCCCATAGGAACAACTGTCTGTTCTCTGCTTTTTGCTTGTTTTACCAACAGAAGGAAAAGTACAGTAAAAGTTTTTAAAAAGGCATCGTTTTTTTCATTTAATGTCTTTTTTCATCCTTGAAAAGGGCTGTTGATCTGCCAGACTGGAATTGGAGTGCTGTGCTTTTCCAGCTGTTTCACAGGTGATGTGGTAGACAGTCTTTATAGGTCAAAGGAGTCTGTGAAGACCTTTCTGCTTGAGTAGCCCTGGCTAACTCTTCTCAGCATTCTCATATGTTTTATTTGCACAATTTCCTGTCACAAGAAGACGCCACCTCCATTTCTTTCATCTAGGGTGTTTATAACATTGTGCATAGCATCATTATCAGTGAATTATCCATTAAAATTGTCACCATCTGTCCCCTGAAACCTGTCAATTTTGGACTATCTGCTTTCTCACAATGGGAAGGCCTATGTTGACACACAAGTGCACATAGATTTTGTTGTCTATTGGGACTGGACATGTACTCAGCTACTTTCTTCTTCCTCAAGGACTGTTTAAGATTGTCTCAGAGCCCAAGAGGCGTGGAAGACTCAACTACACTGGGCGCCATTCCATTCCCAGTGGCAGTGGAGGACTGAGGCCTGCCCACCAGCCCGCTCTACCCAGGAGCCGTGCAGTGAGAACTCAGGTACAGACCCCAGGCACCATCCCCACCATGAAGGATGGAAGAGCACCAGCCGGCCCCAACCCCACCCTGGAACTGCATTGTGAGGACCCAGGTCTGAGAGGAGCCATTTCCTGTGTCCCTCCACACTGGAGCCACACTGAGAAACCAGGCAAGATTAAAAAAAAAAAAAGAATCTAGCTTTATTTTTCCATCTACTCCTAGATCCCTCTATTCATCTCTGGTCCCCACACCCCTTCCTATTTTCCTGTCAGAAGCAATACCCAGAAGTAAAAGATTCTTAGGCTGCCCTATTTCTTCTTCTGTACTATTATAAGAAGGTGTGCAAAGTCTCCAATGGGCTTACAGCATTTAGTTGGTACTGTTTTATGTATGTACTTTTATCCTCTATTACCTGCTGGCATATATGAGGTTCTAAAGCATAGGTGATCTTCATAAATCTGCTAACCCTATTTCACTCACCTTCTGTCCCCCTACATCCCTGATTCCACAGTGACCTCTTATCCCCAAAGGGTTCAGGGAGTACATTTATGATCTACATGTTGTATACACATTGCTGACTAGTTCTAAATTTTGGCATATGGACATAGAGGTAACTCATGAGCTAAAAGTCTTCAGAATAGAATTTAACAAAACTTTTCATTTTATTTACTGTGTTTAATACTGATGTTAGCATTGATTGTACTATGGTAACAAACATGATGTGATTGTTCTGCTCAAAAACCTCCAATGATGTGTCAGAACTGAGACCTCTCAAGGGTCAATACAGATTCAAGGAGGACACACCAGGAAGGTGCCACATCAAAAGAGCCCCAGATAATAGAAAGAAAGAGACCTGCAACAAACATTGCCCTGTCATCAGGCAAAGAAGAGCATTAGTAACAATGAAAGAGTAGAAATGAGTAAATATACAAAAAAAAAACAAAAAAAAACAAAAAAACAAAAAAAACAAAAAACAGACACAAAGATGACCACGACAGGGAAATTCAGAGAAAAGAGAAATAGGGCAAACTGAAACTCAAGCACCAGGATCCTTGGAGATGGTAACTAAACCGGATCTATTAAAATGAAAATCAGAACTCATCTCTGAGATCAAAACAGAGATACTGTTCACAGTGAAAGATATCATTAAAGAAAAGATCAGCAACATGATAGAATCCAAGATAGCAGAAGCACTGGAACATTTTAAGCAGAGCTTCAGGGAATGAGGAAGGAGAATGAATGCTTCCGAAGTAGGATGAATGAAGCAGAGAACCGAATCTCAGACCTAGTGGACAGCATAGCAGCCAACAAGCAGGAAATATATAATCTATGGAAAAGAACAAGGGACATGAGAAATCAATTCAACAGCTTCTAGATGACTCAAAGAAAAATAATATAGGACTGATTGGAGTCACTGAAGAAGCAGGAGACAGTGTAAAAGACATAAAAAAATCCTATTGTCAGAAATAACAACAGAAAACTTCACAGGAAAAGAAATGGACGTAGAGATAAATGAGGCCTACAGGACTCCAAAACACCGTGACATAAAAATATATATACCTAGACATAAAATTACCAAGGTTCCAGATGCACAACAAAAGAATGAAATACTGAAAGCAATGAGAGAAAGGAAGAAAATCACCTACAAAGGGAAGACCATTAGGATCACAGCAGACTTTTCAATGCAAACACTCAACACAAGGAGAGCGTGGAGGGAAGTATTTCAAGCACTGCAGGAAAACACCCTCCAACCTAGACTGTTGTATCCTGCAAAACTTCCATTCAGAATAGACAGGGAAATAAGATACTTGATGATGAAGAAAACCTAAAAAAAAACATCACAAATATGAAACCTGCACTCCAAAATGTTCTAAAGAACATCTTGGAAAAAACACAGACAATTCCATACTCATGAGACCCAGGAGAGTGAACTCACTGGGGCAAACAAGAAACTAGAAAAGGGGGAAAGCAAGAAAGAAAAGAACCAAGAACAGGGAAACATGGCAGCTCTGAATATACATATATCAGTCATAATCATTAATGTCAATGGACTCAACGGGCCAATTAAAAGACACAGACTAGCTGATTGGATCAAGACACAAGATCCTACAATCTGCTGCATACAGAAAACACACCTAATACAGAAGGAAACCCATAGACTGAAAATAAGAGGTTGGAACACAATCCTCCACACCACAAGAAACTGCAAAAAAGCAGGAGTGGCTATCTTGTTTGCAGATAAAATAGATTTCAAACCCAAACTGATCAAAAGAGATAAAGGAGGTCACTATATTCTCATACAGGGAATGATCCAAAAGAAAGAAATAACAATCATAAATATTTATGCACCAAACTCTAATGCACCCAACTATATAAAACAAATATAACTGGACTTGAAAAGCCAGTTAAACATGAATACAATAATAGTAGGGGACTTTAACACCCTACTGTCATGAACTGCCAGATCTACTGAACAACGAATCACTAAGGAAATACATGAGCTAAATCAAACTTTTGAGCAAATGGACTTATTAGATGCCTACAGAATCCTTCACCCTACCAAGCAAGAATATACATTCTTCTCAGCTGCTCATGGATGGTTCTCCAAAATAGATCACATTCTAGTTCATAGAACAGGCTTAAGTAAATGCAAAGGATTGAAGTTATCCCCTGCATACTATCAGGCCATAGTGCCTTGAAACTAGAGATGAATAGCAAAAGAAATTCCAAGATCTTCACAAACACATGGAAATTGAACAACAGTCTGTTGACCAACCAGTGTGCCACAAAAGAAATTAAACAGTTTCTGCAACTGAACAGCAACACAAGCAAAACATACAGGAATTTAGGGGACACAATGAAAGCAGTTCTGCAAGGGAAATTCATAGCAGTGAATGCCTACACTCAGAAAATAGAGCAAACTGAAACAATCTAATGATGAGTCTCAGACAATTAGAAAAAGAGAAGCAAAACAAACCCAAAGCACATACTAGAGAGGAAATTATAAGGATCAGAGCAGAAATTAATGCAATGGAGACAAAGAGAACAATACAAAGAATCAATGAATCAAAGAGTTGGTTCTTTGAAAGGATGAATAAGATAGACCCTTAGCCAATCTTATCAAACAAAGGAAGGAAAAGGCTCAAATCCATGCTATAAGGAATGAAAATGGGGGAAATCTGCACAGATCCAGAAGAAGTCCAAGGGATCATAAACACATATTTTGAAAATCTATACTCCAAGAAGATGGAAAATTTAGAAGAAATGGGTAGATTCTTAGACACATATGAACTTCCAAAGCTGAATGAAGAGGACATAAAAATGTTAAACAACCTGTTATCAATCTGAGAAATTGAAAATGTAATACAAAACATACCAACAAAGAAAAGCCCTGGTCCTGATGGCTTCACTGCTGAATTCTACAAAACTTTTAAAGAAAAGTTAATACCAGTACTTCTCAATCTCTTTAATGAAATCAAAAGGGAAGCAGTACTCCCCAAATCATTCCTTGAAGCAACCATCACCTTGATTCCAAAGGCAGGGAAAGAACCCACCAAAAAAGAAAACTACAGGCCAATCAGTCCAATGAACACTGACACAAAAATCCTCAATAAAATACTGGCAAAGAGAATACAGAGAGTTATCAAGAACATCATATACCCTGATCAAGTCAGATTTATCCCAGGGATGCAAGGCTGGTTCAACATATGTTAATGAATCAACATAATACACTATGTTAACAGACTCAAGGACAAAAACCATATGATTATCTCAATAGATGCAGAAAAAGCATTGGACAATATCCAACATCCATTTATGATCAAAACACTACAGAGAATCAGAAGGGATGGACTTTATCTGAATTTAATTCAAGCTATTTATGAGAAACCAATAGCCATCATCATACCCAATGGGTAAAACCTGAAACCTTTTACACTAAGATCAGGAATGAGACAAGGACACCTGCTGTCACCACTCTTGTTCAATATAGTGCTGGAAATATTAGTCATAACAATCAGGCAGGACAAAGATATAAAATGAATAAAGATAAGAAAGGAAGAAGTTAAACTGTCATTATTTGCTGATGATATGATACTATATCTAGAGGATATTAAAAACTCAACCAAAAGACTACTAGACTTAATTACCAGATTTGGTAGTATTGCTGGATACAGGGTCAATGCTCAAAAATCAACAGCCTTTGTCTACACAAACAACAGACTCATTGAAAGAGAAATTGGGCAGTCAATCCCTTTCACAGTAGCACCCAGAAAAATGAAATATCTAGGAATCAAGCTAACGAAGGAAGTGAAAGAAATCTACTCTGAAAACTATAGGACTCTGAAAAATGAGATAGAAAAAGAAATCAGAAAGTGGAAAGACATCACTTGATCCTGGGTAGGGAGAGCCAACATTGTCACAACGGCTATACTCCCACAACTACTATACAGATTCAATGCAATTCCAATGGAAATGCCAATGCTATACTTCACAGAGCTAGATAAAATAATACAAAAATTCATCTGGAAACACAAGAAACCTAGAATAGCAAAAGCAATTCTAAGCAACCACGACATGGCAGGGGGTATTAGCATGCCCTATTTAAAACTCTACTATAAAGCTGCTGTGATAAAAACTGCATGGTACTGGCAAAGTAACAGACCCAAGGACCAGTGGAATAGATTAGAACATGCAGAAACAACCCCCGATACACTAAGCCACCTTATCTTTGACAAAGGAGCCAAACATCCTCAATGGAGGAAAGACAGCCTCTTTAACAAATGGTGCTGGAAAAACTGGTCTTCAACCTGCCAAAACCTAAAGCTAGACCTATCTCTTTTACCATGCACAAAACTAAACTCACAATGGATATGAACCACAAATATTAAAATAGAAACAATAAGCCTGCTGGAAAACAGATTAGGTAAAACACTTGGAGACATTGGCTTAGGCAGAGAATTAATGTGTAAAACCTCTATAGCACAAGAACTAGCAGAAAGAATCAACAAATGGGATCTCATCTTACTGAAAACCTTTTATACAGCAAAAGAAGTCACTGGCACTGCTAAAAGACAACCAACAACATGGGAAAAAATCTTTAGTAGCTGTTTATCAGACAAGGGGATATTATCTATAATATATAAAGAACTTAACCAGATCAGCCTGCCCAAGTTGAAAGACCCAATTCAAAAATGGGCATCTGAAGGGCTAGCCTGAACTACAAAGTGAGACCCTGTCTTAAAAAAAAATGGGCATCTGAAATGGACACTTCTCAGAGGCAGAAGTCAAAGCAGCCAAAAAGCATATGAAGAAATATTGAACATCACTGGTCATTCGAGAGATGTAAAATGAAAACAACACTGAGATTTCATCTCACTCCCCAAAGAATGGCCACTATTACAAAATCAGCCAATAATAAATTCTGGCGAGGCTGTGGGGAGAAAGGAACCCTTCTCCACTTTTGGTGGGACTGTAGACTTGTGCAACCATTGTGGAGATCTGTGTGGAGATTTCTCAGAAAACTAGGACTAGATGTCCCATTTGACCTTGCTATCCCCCTGCTAGGAATATACCTAAAACAATTTTAAAAATCACATTGGAGCCAGGCATAGTGGCTCACACCTGTAATCCCAGCACTTGGGAGGCAGAGACAGGAGGATTGCTGAGTTTGAGGCTTGCCTGGGCTACATGGTGAGCTCAGAGCTAGCCTGAACTACAAAGCGAGACCGTGTCTCAAAAAAAAAAAATCACATTGGAAAGACAGATGTGCACCATTGTTCACAGCAGCTCAGTTTGTGATAGCTCAATCTTGGAAACAACCCAAATGCCCATCAACTGGAGACTGGATGAAGACAATGTGTTTTTTTTTAATAAAATGGAGTATTATTCTGCCATAAAGAATGACAAGAGTGATTCATTTATGTGCAAATGGATACACCTGGAGGACACGCTAATGAATGAAATGAATAGATCACAGATAGGCAAATACCGGATCTTCTCATTAATATGAGTATCTGTAGATGCAAATGAGATCTTGAAAGCATGACAGTCTTTGTAGAATGGGAAGTTTCCAAAGGAAATTTGGAGTGGGGATGTAATGAGGGGAAGGAATAAATATGATTCTGTAAGAAAATAAAAGAGCACGTGTATAGGGGGTGGGGAGGTGTGGGTGGGTAGGGATATGGGTAAAAGTGAGAATTAACTTGTGTCGTATATTGGTACCAATTCCCTGATGTTTTGTGTGATTGTGAGATGTATATAAATTGTACCAATAAAGAATTCAATTAAAAAAAGATTGCCTTAATCTCTTAGTAATAATTATGTTCATGCTTACTGTAATATGTGCTTCAATACCTTTGCCCCACAATTTTAACACCTTGAACAAAAATCAATTTAGTAAATAAATGCACAGGAGAAAAGGTGGTCAGAGGAATTCTGTCACTGATACATATGTGATGTTTCTACAATGGGACCGGCCCCGCAGGAAGCGGTGAGAGTCCCTCTTCTCTCCTGGCGGTAGCACCGGGATCCTCCCTCAGAGGGCAGCTTTTGTTTTTAATAAAATGATGTCTCTCCTTTTCAGTTTTATTCTAGTCTAAAGAATGGGGCCTAAGAGGCTTTCATTTCCATGAACACATTGTTTAGTGAAATATTTCATTAGATTTTAATATTTTTCTTCTGAAATGCCTCATAGGGATCCTTTTTTCAAACAATAGGGTTATTCAGTTAATTTTCATGTCATAACCCTGAAATATTGCATTTTCTTCGTATTTTTGTTCAACTCATGATTTATGTCTTTGATTTGCATTCCATTGACTTCAAAAATTAGACTTGTGTAATTGAACTAGAAGGTGACTTTTTCCAGTATTTGGCTCCTCTTAATATTTCTTAATTGCCGTCTTATTTTTTTTTCTAAGATACACTATTTGGCTGTAACAGAATAGCTCTCCTGATGACAGTCTTTATTTCCTTTAGATTTTTAACAAAGTCCACACTAAAAACTTGAAATCGGATGCAAATTGTAGTGGTGTGTTGCCTAGCTAACTGACTGGGCACAATTTAAGGATGAAATATACAATGAATTTTCTAGGCACTTGGAGTAACCTTAAACATTCTCCGGATGAAATAAGAAGATGTAAGGTGGAGTGTATATTTTAAAGCCAGTGAGGCAGTGACTAAAATCACACTAGCTGCTAAAAGCATAAACAGCTGGGGTTGTTCATGTGGGTAAAGTGCTTGCTCTCAGGGGAGAGAAAGGATTTGAACAGTATCCCCTCCTTCCTTGTCCTGTTACTGTGAGTGTAGCACATGGAGAGTATGCTCAGAATGTGAAAAATCCTGCACGTTTTGAGGCTGGAGTA
Source organism: Thryonomys swinderianus (assembly GCA_004025085.1). Lineage (NCBI taxonomy): Eukaryota > Metazoa > Chordata > Mammalia > Rodentia > Thryonomyidae > Thryonomys > Thryonomys swinderianus. The sequence continues at coordinate 9,567 of PVIC010028030.1, forward strand.
ACAGTGTGACTCATTTTTACTACAAAGCTATTAGGTCAAGGTACAGAAACTCACATTCCCTTATGAGAAATACACAAAGTGATTTTAAATTGAAATAATCCTAGAATCCTGGAAATCCAACATCAGTGTTTTAAAATATGATGGTATTAACATCATGTTGGGGAAATAAGCAACACGAATTTGGTTAGTTTTACATAGTTGACATCTTCATGTATTTGAGAAAATTTCACACATTCATTTGGAAGATACATTATAATGTTCACTTGAAATGTACCCAGTGCAGCATTTAGTGAACAGTAAGCTCTTAGAAATATTAGTGGATTGATGGGAGCTATGTGTTGTGGATTTATATCACCACATCCCCCTTCACCATGTTAAATCATAGCTACTCTCCTCTTCCCCAAGCTCAGCAGTCTAATTCATCTTTTGGATAAATGGTATCAGGACACACACACAGTGAATAGATCACTCACAAATGGACTCTGAGGCTGAAACATCACATCGCAGAGCACAGAGAAGTGTGTCCTCCTTGCTAGCAGGCTGGAGGTGCCCTCCCATGGCTGAGGGTACCTCTTCTCCCCGTGTTAATTTTCCAGATCCCTAGTCTTTCATATTATGGCCGATCAAATGTAAATACATTTCTATAACTAGATTGCTTGGAACTCGCTTCAGATTGACCTGTGACCTTCATTTATGAAAAATGGATATGCTCGGCTGCTCCACGCTGACACAGAGCATGTTCAATTAATGCTTACATTATAAAGAATGTGCAAACAACACAAACGGAAATTAAATCCTTTTCACTATCTGTCTGTGACTGAGCATTCATAAATGGAAATAAGTGTGGAAGAGCTGTCCTCAATCAATTTCAGTTCCAATCCCTGACTTGATTATGCTCTGCGTATCAATATACATTCCCTTAATTAAACGCAGTTCAGTAAGCATTAATGGTATTAAAAGAGAGAGAATCAGGCCCTCTTATTACCACCCAATGTGTTGTTGGGGAAAACAGTATAGAGACTGATGAAAAGAAATGTTGCTGGGAGAAGGTGTTGTGTACATTATCATAATTATCTCCGATGTTGAGCTACTTCAAAGCAAGATCTCAGAGTGTCACTGTTTTTTCCTTGGAGATTTCTTGCTAGGTCTAAGGATTACAGGAAGAGGCCAATCGGGTGCATCAATTTGAAAAGCTCAGTCTTAGTTTTCACCATTTATTCTTTGCTTATTTTGACACTGCTACAAACATTTGCAAACCTTTCCCTACACGTTCTGAGCAATGTAAGAAAGTTATTTTCTAAGATTAGTTTTTTCCTAAGAAAAATTTGGAAATGCTTCTTAGTGAGTAGTTAAGCAGAGCTTGAGTGTCTGCCTCTTCTCAGACCATCTCTTCTCCTTGTTTCTTCTTTTCTCTGTCTGCTGCAGAGCCAGTAGAATATCATAGCAGTGGGTAGCCCAGCCCACAGGGACACCCTGGCCACCACTGGTCACTTTCCACTGTGTCCATCATAGTGCCAGCCTCTGTTAAGAGTTCCTGTCTTCTGCTACGTGCTGGTAGTAATGTCAAGCTGCAGTTAAGGGTTCTCCCAGAGTTAGCTGTTTACTCACTCTGCTTGATGCTTGAAGATAAAGACCTGACAGACCAAAAGAGCCATGGACTCACTCAGAAGGAGGTCAGAGGAGACAGACTCACTTCCTAGGCCGGGTTAGTCACTTTGCAAAGATATTGTTGTTGTACCAGCTGATGTTACCTATAGGTGACATTGTCTTTGAGATCCACATGCATAAAGAGCTGCTCTCAGTGACAAGGGAAGTTTGAAAGTGGGTGAGACTTACAGAGAAGGAGGAATAGACTGCATATGGAAATACTGGCATCAGAACATTGTGAATACAAATAATAATAATTATACTAAGACACCTGGTTATCCTGAATCCTGGGTGTTAATTAATATAAAAAATTTGATTCTAACTTTGATGCTTAAAATTTACATCAGGAAGGCCTAGGGCATAGTCTAGTGGTAGGCCCTTACCTGGCATGCAAAGGGTCTTGGTTGGAGAGTGTGGGTTCTGCCCCCAGTGTCACACACAAACAATGACATTCACAACAGGACTCTTTTGACCTTTGTTGACCCTGAATGTGTCCTGACCAGATAAGTATTGGGGGTTGGAGGAAGAGAGGGCAAGAGCATCCTAGGGGAGCATCCTGGCACTAGGACTCTGAGATTGGCACTTTCTTCCTATTGGAGTACTCTAAGCTATAAAAACCCAGACTTTGAACTGACTGAATAAATTTGATTAAGTCACTTTTAACTGCCTGGGAAAGAGGCTGTGCCTAGTTTTATAGTACTTTTTGCTTAATTTTTGACAATTCACTATATGCTTGGTCAGGTGTAGGACATAGTGGGTAAAGAGGTAATTAAGGAAGTCCCAGCTCATTTCTGTCCAGAGCATTTAAGCTTCATGTTTTCCCTCTCTACGAGCTCCATTTTTTTTGCCAGCTTTTAAAAATGTTTAAAATTCCAGCATAAATTCTAAAAATACAGAATATTCTTCAAAAAAAAAGAAAGGGAGGAAGAGAAAATTCCTTCAAATGATCTCATCTTTATGCTTTCCATTTTGCTGAACCAAATCATCTCCTTTTTTATGGCTTCTTGAGAAACTTGGCAACAGGGTGCAGTGGCTCACATGTGTTATCTCAGCATTCTAGGAAACTGAGGCATGAAAATCATGAATGTGAGCCTAGTTTGGGCAACTGAATGACTTAGAGAGACCTTATCACAAAATTTAAAAAAAATGCACAGGTGGAAATGTAGCTCATTATGCAGATTCTAGAGTCAACCCTTACTACTGAAGGAAAAAAGAAAGAAAAAAAGAAAGAAGCAAATACTTATCTTCAGCTGTTCTCTTTATAACCTGTAGAAGCCACTTCCCTGTGACTTATCTTTTGTGCCCATGAATCCACCAAAAGTCTGCCCCAAATTGCTAGTAACCTGTTGTTAAGTCCAAAAGACCAGATTCAGTCTGGACTTCACTTACCCTACACAGCAGTCCACACCACCGTCCTCTCCCTGATAAGCCTTCATGGCCTCCAGGAGACACACACACACACACACACACACACACACACACACACACACATGCCTGGCATGGCCATCCCTTCCTTTATCCTTGTACTTCTCACCCGGGGTCTGCGGAACACTCCAGAGCTGGGTGCTCCCTTACTTTTCTTCTCTCTCTGCATCATCCCACCATATCCCTGGGTCTATTTTATCCTCATGACACCTAGAGCTTTATAATCAGTCTAGATCTCTTTCATGAGGTCCCAGCTCATATGTTAAAAGCCTCAGAGTAACTGAAAAAGGATATCTCATTAGGGGCCACAAAATAGACATGCCTATCTTATTTAGAGAAGAAACTAACCATCTTCTCCTACAATCAACTCCCTGCTCAGGGCCTACAGTGAAGTTTGTGTCACTCTGACAAATGGATCACTGGAGGTGCATTGTGACTTCTCTTCTCCTCCACTCAGTTCCACATCAGTGTCAGCGACGTCACCTCATGGACTGGCTTCCTGCCTCCGTCTTCACTCTAGCTTCACCATATTGGACTAGGCTGTGTTCTTCTCCATCAGCACTTCTGTGATGGGCTCTGCTGTGTTTTGAGTAGGGTTTGTTTTCCCCTGAAATCATGAAGCAGTGCAACCCCAAAGTCATAATTGACACTAAGACTGTAGAAACTCAATCCCACTGTAATATTTAGAAGTGAGCCCTTCAGAAGTGACTAAGATGTGATAAACAATCAGGGTGGAGGCTGCATGATGGATACCTAGTGACTTTACAAGAAAATAGAAGAGGGACCAGCATACATGATATGTACACATTTTTTGTCTCTCATATGTGATACCTGTGGCATCTTGGAACTCAGGTCATGAGAAGATTGCAAACACACATGGCCCCTTGCCCTTGCATCTGTGGGACTGTGAGCCAAAATAAGCCTCGTTTCTTTCTAAATCAGTAGACCTCAAGCATTTCCTTATAAAGGTAAAATCTACAGTCAGTTTCTTTTTTAATTTTTGCATATGCAGCTTTGTATACTCTCCTCTCTTTAGATGGGGACTTCTGTCAAATGGTCCTCATCTATGGCCTTTCTGTTGTCTCCTTGTCTCTCTTGCAACTCTAACCTGATCTCTGTTCTCTCTTGTTTGCTTTCCACTTCCCAGACATTCTCCCTGAAAACTATTCCTTTTCTACCTTGTCTCCAGATTGCCCCTACTTTTTCACTAGAGTTTTGCTTAAATGATGGACTATTTCCTAAAAAAAATCTTACATGTATCCCTTTGCTCTCACTATAAGCACAATTAACTCTGTTACATACTGACATAATTCCTTTAAAATTCTGTGTGTGTGTGTGTGTGTGTGTGTATATGCGTGCATGCATGTGTGTATGCATGAGTGTGTATGTGTGCTACCAGGGACTGAACTCAGGGTACTCGACCATGGAGAACTTTTCATTTTGTATTTTTTTTTTTTTAGGCAGGGTCTTGCTTTGTAGTTCAGGCTGGCCCTGAACTCACTATGTAGCCCAGGCAAGCCTCGAATTCAGCAATCCTCCTGTCTCTGCCTCCCGAGTGCTGGGATGACAGGCACAAGCCACCACACCCAGCTCATTTTGTATTTTGATATAGATTCTTGAAGAGTTGAGTTTTGCCATCCTCCTGCCTCAGCTTCCCTCCAGTGCTGGAATCACAGGCATGTCTTATTATATAGTATATATTTTCTTAATTGCCTATCAATATTTTTAAGGGAAAATGAAATCAGTGGTTGCTATCATAATATGATGAAACAAAAGTAACACTCAAACAAAAGTAACAAAAGCATGTAAAGGTTATTTGCATATATGTTTGCAATTGTGGAAAATAATATTTTTAATAACCTTTTAAACAAAAGTGATGGTTCAATATATCTTACCTCCTATGTGCCATTCTTGATAAACAATTTTGTCTTTAAAACAGGCAGGGAAGAAAGACTTCTGAGTACCAGCGTGAAGACCTCAGCCAACACAAAGCTAATGTTTTAGAAATTTGCAAATTAGCTAAAGCTTTGCAACTGGATAGGGAGTGTTTATTCAAGAATATTGCTACAGCTGAGTGTGGAGCACAGCTTCTTCCCCTGTGCTTACCAGGTTGAACACCGGCAGCCACACAGCCACCAAAGCGCCAGATGGGGTGTGGAAACACTTTAGTTCCCTCCCCAGAGCACCTTTATAATCCACCAGTCTCATGGTTTCCTAGAGGAACTCCATTCTTGTTACAGGACTTGATTCAGTGTTCTCTTTCCAGGGCAACTTCATCCTCCAGACTTTGAGACAAACAATCCGAGCAGCTGTTCACTGTCTCAGCCGCCCGAGGCTGCAGTGCCAGCTGGGCAAACACAGACTTCCCAAGAACCAGAGTAAACTCAGGGTCCACATACTGTCCTTCAAGGACTGTGACTGTTAGAGTTAATAACTTCAGTAGCATCCCAGCATAGAAAATCGACAGACAAAAATACCGACTACACTTCTATACATTAGAAATGAATGACTGAAAATAAAATTAGTGAAACAAGTCAGTTTGTAGTAAAATTGATGTCATACCTCCCATCTTGTACACTATCAACAGTAAAAGTTGGCTGAAAGAATTTAAATAAGTGAAAAGAAATCATAGGAATCAAAGAAAGCATTTAAAAATAGCAGCATATTTTCAAGTTAACCTGTAATTCAGTGCACTCAATACTACACCTATTAAAATACTAGCTTTCTTTCTTGTATAAATTAATACATTTATCCTATATGGAAATTCAATAATCTAGCACTGTCAAATCAATCTTAAGAAAATATAAATATAGAAGTCTTACACTTTTCAGTTTCAAAATTTATACAAAGATTCCATTATTGTTTAAACTAGTTTCTGAGTATATACTTATAGCAGATATGCTAAACAATTGATGGTAACCTTGGCTTCTGTGTAGACAGCTGTTTAGTCTTTCTCAAAGTAATAAATCAAAAGCCATTTATTTGTTTGTCAAAATATATCTATTTAAAAGGAGCTCCCCTAAACTATCCATTTTCCATTATAATGTCAGTAAGTGTGACTTCTGACTGATTGCAAGTACTTGTACTATCAGCAAATGAGACTTCTGACTATTTACAAGTGCTTTTCTGGGTACAAGAAGAAAAATGAAATTATTTATAATGTTGATTTTCTATTTTATGTAAAAATATATGGTCATAATGTAGGAAAGATAGTAAAATGTTAGGAAATTTTCTTACATGGGCTTTGATTGACCAGATTTTCAAGAAATATCATTTCTCTTGGCTTTTACTCCTTCTTGTATAAATTCTAAGTTGCACACATTTTGTCTCTCTTCCCAGGGAAGGCAAGAAAGTCAGTCCCAACTTATGTTAGTGTGGTGCAGGTCTGTGGACTGAATTCCAACACAACTTATTTATATTGATAGCGTGATTGATCAGAGTCCACTACTACACTCAGGGAAGATTCTCTAGGTCTTTGATTTCTTCTGATTTCCTTCAATAGTCTTTTCTTACATTACTTCTGTAGCACTTATGGCCTTTCATGTGGTTATTGTCCAGCGAGGGCTGGAGCTGTAGCAGTAGGGAGCTGGCCAGATCTCTCTCCTCTACAGGTAGCCTCGAGACTTCCCCACAGGGCTCTCCTAATGAGTGTGTTTAGTGGCCACAGAGCAATGACCATCTGGGTACAGTATTCTAAAAATCAAGAGAGATGCCTCAGACTCACACAGCAACACTTGTGTCACCGTTGTTCACTTCCAGCCCACCATTAGTTCAGATTCAGAGAGGAAGTTACAGACTCCACCTCCCAGGAGTCAAGGCCCTTAGTTACAAGAGTTAATAGCTCCTGAGATGATATTTCTTAGCTACCTTTGGAGAAGACAGTTTGCCACATAAAGCAACATTATAACATTAACTGGTCTCAGACATAAGCACTTCTGCTGGTGCTAAAGCATCACTCTATGAAGACTTTGAATTGATGCTTATAACCAAATTGAATTCAGTAGGGCTGCAATGGTTGCTCTCAGTAGAATGTGAATCAGTGTGTAGGACAATTCCCAGTTCCACATTTAAGAGTGCAAACATCTGAATTGCACAAATTATAGAAGGACAAAGATTTTTCACACAAATATTCCAAGTTAAATAGCGTAAGAAGCAAGTCACAATTTTTGAAATTGTGGTTTTAAAGATAATGAACGGATTCTAGGGTTCTAGTATCCTATTGTAATTAATCTACATATAAACATATTTTTTTCAGTTTATTTTCTTAACCTGTATAGCAGAAAATGACAATCAATAGGTATTTTTGTTTTGTTTTGTTGAGATAGGGTCTTGCTTTGTAATTCAGGCTGGCCCTGAGTTCACTATGTAGACCAGGCAAGCCTGGAACTCAGCAATCTTCCTGCCTCTGCCTCCCAAATGCTGGGATTATAAGCGTGAGCCACCACGCCGGGCACTGTGGTATGTGGTACTGATTGCTGGTTGGTGTGTCACCACACCCGGTGTTGTTATATGTGGTTACTGAGGATCCAACCAGGGACCTTGTTCTTGCAGGCTCTGGAACCACTGGGCTAAATCTCCAGCCAGAAAATCAATAGTTTATATTATCAGTTATTACTAATTATAGTTTAGTATATCACAATTTGTTTTGGGGAATCTACTGGTTTAAGAAAACACTATGCCTACACACACAGAGGAAATTTAGAAAGGTCACAGGAAGCTTTATATGCAGACAAAACACTTAAAAGGGAAGTTATTAGATGAGAAGGGGGACATACACACTGTCTTGTAATATTCTAGGTGATTATAAGGTAAAAAAACATAAATAACATATAGTGGTTTATAATAACCATTATTATAAAATGCATATATTATGAAAATTTACTATTATTTTCTATCACAAACTTTTACTTTCTTAATTAAGGATTTTTAGATGGTGAATTTATATATATGTATATATCACAAACCTACTGCTATTTTTATTGTTGGATTTTAAGCAAATGCTGCCACCTTGATGGGAAGCAGCCTGCAATTTGATTTTGAAATATTCCTATTTATAGAATGATGACTCTTCCCAAAGGTACAGAGTAAGGTTCTTATTGATTAAACAATTTAGGTTTGACCTTTCTGCTTGAAATCTTAGGGTTGCTGTTCACCAGATCCCACGGCAACCAGAATATGCATAGTTTGTTCTTCTGGATCCACTTTTTATTGTGCCGAGGGAATTGCCAGCCTATAATGAAATGCAAATTAATTCCACATTCTTTGAGGTTCAAATACAGTTCAGTGTGACAAGTCTTCTTGGTACTTGTTATACTAGACTAAATATCCTGCCATAAGATATATAATTTTTCATGTGCATTTTTGTTATTTAAAATAAATACTTCCTGCTGTCTCCCATATGACCATGGGCTTAAGACACGTTCCCCAAATAAAACAGGATGACAAAGGCCAAAGATTTAGCTCAGTGGTTCCTGGGCTTGCTTAGCAAGCCAAGATCCCTGGTTCGACCCCCGGTAACCACATACAACAATACCAGGGCGTGGGGCTCACACCCACTGGCAATCAGTACCACATACCACGAATGCTGGGCCTGGTGGCTCAAGCCTATAATCCCAGCACTCAGGAGGCAGAGGCAGGAGGATTGCTAAGTTTGAGCCTCACCTGGGCTACATAGTGAGCTTAGGGTCAGCCAGAACTACAAAGGGAGACCTGTCTAAAAAACAAAACAAAACAAAACAAACAAACACACAAAAAAACAAAAAAACAAAATCAAGAACCTGATATGGCTGAAGGGGTGTCTGCACTGCAGTTATTGTGCGTGACTTGCCCCTTTTGTTTTCCATCATAAGTCAAGGTGGTTCTTTTAAGTTAGGAAAGTTTCCCCTATAAAAGTCTGGTAAACTCATCCCCAGTCTCCTTTTCTGTCCCCTTTCCCACTGTGACTGAGTGCACATCATAGGACTGCATATGGTTTTCATGGCTGTAAGCCACCCTGGTGTGAAGTCTCATGTGCACACCATGGATGCCAATCAGAAATAGGGCTGAGAAAACATTTTACATACAGATGTATGAGGTAGAGAGCAGATAGTGGTAAAGAAGCCATGCAGTATTTGGATATTCACATTGTCATTTCTCTTTAAAAGACAAATGCTTTTGAACTTCTCATTCCTATTTATTTCTTCTACCTCCTTCTTTATCCTGAGGCTAATGATCCATAGGCCTGTGTCTCCAGGAGATCCCCTCGAGTTCTCATGTAGATACATCCTCCTTCATTTCATTGTTATTGCATCAAGCTCTTAATTTTACTTTTAGTTATTGTGTACCTACTCCTTAGTTTCTCTCCACAGGGAATAAAGGACTCGATAAATTCCAAAGGCTATTACATCTGCCATTCAGCGCACACTGATGAGACTAGTTTTCATTTAAACTTCATATATAAGCCAAAAGTAAGATTTTATATCTCTGTGATATTATACACATATCTTCACTTAAAAATTTCATGCTTATATCTCGATTCCAAAAGCTGCATGCATTTTGGAAGATTACAAGATCTCTAATAGAATAAGCAGTGCACACTTGAAAATCATCATCATCTAGAAAGCCTCTAGATCTTGTGAATGGATTTTTATGGGGCATCCACATGTATCAAAGTTGTCGATCAGTTCAGTGAGCTCATTTCTCCAAAGCCTTTCATGTCCGAAAGATGAATGCAGAAAATAACTTTATATTTCAATTTGGGTTATAATTAGATGAAAATTTGAGGCTTCTCATGTTCATCTGAAGTTTCATTTTTTAAAATATAAGCAAGAAACTGATGAATAGAATGAGTAACTGAGTGTCCAGATGTCTAACACTCAACTACAGTCATGTTCAGGTGCCCTTTATTTTGGTGTTCTGAGAACACATCAAATATTTTACCCACTCTGTCTTACTTATTCTGCTGTGTTTAACACAGTAATACCAAATAATCCTAGACACTAGAGTGTTCTTGGCAGGGCCCAGGCACTGAACCCTGTGCTTATTCTCCTTTCCTGAGCATAGGAACAGCACACTCCAGACCATACATATGGCCCAGATGAGGTCAGTTATGGATGGGAATAAGTGCACAAAAACCTTTTTCCCCAAGCAATCTGGTTGTTGTTCTTGTATATATATATATATATATTTTTTTTTGAGACAGGGTCTCGCTTTGTAGTTCAGGCTGGCTCTGAGCTCACTATGTAGTCCAGGAAAACCTCGAACTCAGCAATCCTCCTGCCTGTGCCTCCCGAGTGCTGGGATTACAGGCGTGAGCCACCACGCCCGGCTGTTCTTGTATATTTTAATTAGCAATAATCGTGCCTCGGATAAACCTCATTAGCTATGATACTGCCACTACGCAAAGGTGTCCTTGTATATTTTAAAGAATTAAATCTTGTGCTTATATATCAATCAAGGTGTCTTTGTGTTCCAGATCTCTTCTATTGTATTAATCATATGCTGAGGTAATTGATAGAATAATAATTATATTTCTGCTTAAAGAAATGCATTGATTCACTATTCCTTATAACAAAATTATAAAAATATTTACTATCGTTTTGGGATGTGCCATATGTATATTTGAGCTTTCATTTCTTAACTATGATCCCCATTGTAACTGTAAATTCACCCATCTTGCATTTATTGAACTCTGATATATTCCATAATAATATTCCAGAATGAGTTAATGAACATAAGAGCTTATAGTCAATAAGGAATAGAAATATGCAATTAAATATTTCAGTACAATGAAATAGGGACTACCTAGAGCAAAAAATTTCACTGGAGCAATAAAAAAGGGGAAAGCAGGTAGTTTGTGAATAACTCCTAGAGGACACATGTTAGTTTAGGTTCTGAATATGAATGGGAATTTATGAAACCAACAAGGAGCAAAGGAATAGTTAAGAAGCAAAGAAAAAGTGAGCAAAATGCATAGGCATTAGTTTCTATGCCAAGTTCAAAGATAATCCCGAACATGACCAACTAGTAATGAGGGTGTATCAATGAGAGGAGTGGTGAAATGTAAATCTATAGAGAAATATTAAAGTTATTGAAATGGTTTTCAAATCTCCAACTCCAGGGGATTAAAAAGAGCTCAAGCTGGGAGCCCTCAAAGGTGTTTCAGCAAAGGAATTTGAAGTTCAGAGTTGTGTTTTAAGTAGCAAATGAGTAGTGGGCTGATCAGAGAAAGCCATAAACAAAATCCAAGAAAGGGTGTTAAAGGTGTTCAGAATAACCAGGCAAAAAATGAGACAGTTGATGGTGAAATCGCTAGTTTGTTAGAAAAGAGAGGTGGACTTTCTAAAATGATTCTCAAGTACTTTTGTGGGACTTGAGTACTTTTCAAATAATAAGAGAGGAAGAAGATGAGATGGTTGACAGTGACTGGGGCCTTTCCAGATGTGTGGGATATGTCAAATATAAAGTCACTATGTAGTATAAAAAGAACAAAAAGAAGGAGTTTTATTTTTAATTGAATTTTCTATTGGTACATTCCATACATAGCTCACAATCACACTCAACACTGGGGAATCTGTACCAGTATATTATACAAGTTAATTCTCATTTTTACCCATTTCCCTACCCATCCTTCAACCCCCCCACTCCCTACATACATGTGCTTTCTTTTTCTTTTCAAATCATATTTATTCTTTCTCCTCATTACATTCCCTACCACTTTCCCTTTGAATATCTCCTATTTCATAAAATCTAACATACATTCTAGAACTCATTTACATCTACAGGTTCTCATACCAGAGGAAAGATAAGGTTTTTACATATCTGTGTTCTCTTTATTTCACTTATTAGTGTTTCCTCAAGGTGGGTCCATTTGCACATAAATGACTCAAACCTATCATTCTTTATGGCAAAGTGATACTCAATTTTATTAATAAAAAACTCACATCTTCTTTATTCAGTCTGCAGTTGAGCAGAGTTGTTGCCAAGATTAGGTTATCACAAACTGAGCAGCTATGGACATGGTACACATATGTCTTTATGACACGATTCTTTTAATTCTTTTGAGTATATTCCTAGTAGGGAATAGCAGAGTCAAATGGACCCTCTAATCCTAGAAGGAGTCATTTTTTCTTATTTTTTTTAAATTTTCTTGAATTGTTTCATTTTTTTATTGTGAATGGATGCTGAATATTTTTAATTGAATTCTTTATTGGTACAATTTATATACATCTCAAAATCACGTATAACATTGGGGAATTTGTACCTGTATGTGACACAAGTTAATTCTCATTTTTACCCATATCCCTACACACCCACACCTCATCACCCCCTTTATACATGCTCTTTTATTTTCTTTCTGTATCATATTTATTCCTTCCCATCATGACATTCCCACACCAAGTCTCCTATGGAAATTTCCCACTCTATAAAAGCTGTCATACTTTCTAGAGCTCATTTGCATCTACAGGTGTTCATGGCAAAGAGAAGATCTGGAATTTATCTATTTGTGATCTATTGATTTCACTTATTAGTATATCCTCCAGGGGTCTCCATTTGCACTAAATGGATCGATCTTGTCATTCGTCATGGCAAAGTAATTCTCCATTTTATAAAAATAAACACATCTTCTTTATCCCCTCTCCAGTTGATGGACATTTGAGTTGTTTCCAAGATTGAGCTATCACGAACTGAGCTGCTATGAACGAGGGTGTACATCTGTCATTCCTAGCACGGAGATAGACGGGTCAAATGGGACCCCTAGTCCTAGTTTTCTGAGAAATCTCCACACGGATCTCCACAATGGTTGCAGAAGTATGCAATCCCACCAACAGTGGAGAAGGGTTCCTTTCTCCGCACAGCCATGCCAGCAATTATTGTTGGTTGATTTTGTGATCACGGCCATTCTTTGTGGAGTGAGATGAAATCTCAGTGTTGTTTTCACTTGCATCTCTCGAATGACCAGTGATGTTGAACATTTCTTCATATGCTTCTTGGCTGCTTTGACTTCTGCCTCTGAGAAGTGTCTGTTCATTTCAGATGCCCATTTTTGAATTGGGTCTTTAAACTTGTGGAGGCTGATCTGTTTGAGTTCTTTATATATTGTAGATAATAGCCCTTTGACTGATAAACAGCTAGTAAAGATTTTTTCCCATGTTGTTGGTTGTCTTCTAGCAGTGCCAGTGACTTCTTTTGATGTGCAGAAGTTTTTCAGTAGGATGAGATCACATTGTTGATTATTTCTGCTAGTTCTTGTGCTATAGAGGTTTTATTCATAAAGTCTCTGCCTAAGCCAATGTCTGCAAGAGTTTTACCTAGCCTGTTTTCCAGCATGCTTATTGTTTCTGTTTCAATGTTTAAGTCTCGTATCCACTGTGAGTTTAGTTTTGTGCATGTTGAAAGAGATAGGTCTACCTTTAGCTTTTGGAGGGCTAAAGCTCAGTTTTTCCAGCAACATTTGTTAAAGAGGCTGTCTTTCTTCCATTGGGGATGTTTGCCTCCTTTGTCAAAGATAAGGTGGCTTAGTGCATCTGGAGTTGTTTCTGGGTCTTCTAATCTATTCCACTGGTCCTCGGGTCTGTTACCTTGCCAGCACCATGCAGTTTTTATCACAGTGGCTTTATAGTAGAGTTTTAAATTGGGGATTGTGATACCCCCTGCCATGTCGTGGTTGCTTAGAATTGCTTTTGCTATTCTAGGTTTCTTGTGGTTCCAGATGAATTTTTGTATTATTTTCTCTACCTCTGTGAAGTATACCATTGGAATTTCAATTGGAATTGCATTGAATCTATATAGTAGTTGTGGGAGTATAGCCATTTTGACGATGTTGGTTCTCCCGACCCACGAAC
>PVIC010028031.1:0-23482 GCA_004025085.1 Thryonomys swinderianus
CCCCTTTGGATCATGGAGTTCCCAGAGGATGACGTCTAGTATCCTTCCAAGACCCTGCTGTGTGTTGGGCCATTCAGTGTAGAGTTTGGACAGACTAAGCAGGATGCAGGTTACGGAACGGTCCTAAGCAGAAGGCTAGGCGGAGAGGAGTCCTTATCCTGGGTCAAGTTGGAATCTGTCTTTGTAGGGAACAACATGCCAACTGCCAAGCAGCTAGCCGACATCGGCTACAAGACCTTCTCTGTCTCCATGATGCTCCTCACTGTGTACGGGGGCTACCTCTGCAGCATCCGAGCCTACCACTATCTGCAGCTGCGCAGCGCCCGGCGCCAGGCCGCAGAAGAACAGAAGACCTCAAGAGTCCTGTAGGACAGGGGCTGTTTTCTCCAGAGCATGCTCTGCAAAGACCTCACCTGCCATCTTTTCCAGGTCAAGAGGACTTGATGGGTTCAGACACTGCTGTAAGAAGTGCCCAGGGTTCCTGTGGTGCTGCCAGTTTCACTAGAGCGACAGTTTGTGGAGACTGTAGAACCACACTGAGGATGTGAGGGTGAAGTACCCCTATAAACATTAAATGTCCTGACATGTTTATGTCTTGGTGTTTTCGTTTTCCAAAACGATATATGGACCACAGAAGTAGAGCCAGCTTTTGAGTCATGGACTGACTGTATTATATCGTGACCTCTTATTGCCCATGAATATTGAGGGATATAGTCTGCCCCCAAATGTATACATACTTCAGGAAAAAACTTACATAAATATTTTAATACTAAATTTATTGAGATCACGAGGCTAGTACAAGAGGTAATCAAAGTGTTGGCCATTAGCTTCCAGATGTTTATTTCTTTTTCCTGAAGTGTGTGTACATTTTTGTGGTGGGCTCTGTAGTTGCAGCCATACTAGTATCAGCCCTCATGATCTTGGATAATACTGCCCAGCATTTACTTATTTGTATGTTTTATATTTTGTTGCCAAGGATTGAATCTAAGGCCTGTGCATGCTAAGCAGGTGCTTAACCACTCAGAGATACCCTGAGAAAACTGTGAGGTCTTGGTGCAGACCATTCCTAACCCAAAGGCTGTGTCTAGGGAATGAGGTACCCTGGGCAGCACGGTTATACCTGTGTGTCTCTGTCTGAAAAGGCACATGTCCCCGTTCAGCAGCCCCAGTATAATTGCATGAAATAAAAGAAGAGTACTGAAAAGGAATGGTTGGCATAGAAGTTTGATTGAAATATATGGCTAATGTTTAAAAAAGTGTATGACAATAAAAGACATTGCCATTAATCCCCCTTAAAATACTTGTTTGGAATGTACTTAGCCCATCTTTTTTTTTTTTTTTTTTTAATTGAGACAGTCTCGCTTTGTAATTCAGAGTGGCCCTGAGCTTACTATGTAGCCCAGGCAAGCCTTGAACTCACAGCAATCCTGCCTGAGTGCTGGGATTCCAGGCATTCCAGGCGTGAGCCACCACGCCTGGCATTGTGCTCTGTGGTACCACGGATTGAGCTCAGGACCTTGCGCTTGCAAGGCAGACCCCAGACCACTGAGCTAAATCTCCAGCCCTAGCCCATCATTTTTTTTTTTTTTTTTTGAGACAGGGTCTTGCTTTGTAGTTCAGGCTGGCTCTGAGCTCACTGTGTAGCCCAGGTAAGCCTCGAACTCAGCAATCCTCCTGTCTCTGCCTCCCAAGTGCTGTCATTCAGGTGTGAGCCACCACGCCCGGCTAGCCCATCATTCTTGGCAGTGTGTCTTCTATTGTAACAAGTTCTTTAAAATTCACTGACTGTTTTTACAGTCCTTGTGAAGAACAGTAAAATAGTTCTGCTTCTTAAGCCCTTTAAGTACAATAGTAGAGTAGATTTCAAACTGCTACTGTACCCATGGGTCTTACAGAGATGTGAAGGGAACATGAAGGAAAATGCAGCACATTCAGGTAACATGACACTAGAAGAGATTGTTCCATAGCTCCACTTACACCCAGGAACTGGCTAGTTCACATCACTGTTGGTGACTGTCCAGAATATCAGTCCCTTTGGATACCTGTTTTCTCCCATGCTCTCACTAGCTTCTGGCTCTAACCTTTGTACTCTGCTCATAAACTGCTTTCATGATTAAAACAAAATGAAAAAGAGCTTTTGGAGCAAGGGATGTATCTCAGTGGTGTAGTGCCTGCCTACATAACCAGTTTCCTTACAACCTCAACCCTCTTTACTCCTACTTTTTTTTTTTGAGACAGGGTCTCACTTTGTAGTTCAGTCTGGCCCTCAGCTCACTGTAGCCCAGGCAAGCCTGGAACTCAGCAATCCTGCCTCTGCCTCCTGAGTGCTGGGATTACAGGCATGAGCCACCACACCCTGCACTGGTATGTGGTATTGATTGCTGGTGGGCATGAGTCACTAGACCCAACATTGTATGTGGTTACTGGGGATCGAACTCAGGACCTTGCACTTGCGAGGCAGACGCCGGAACCACTGAGCTAAATCTCCAGCCCCCACATATATATATATTTTTTTGAGCGTCTCAAAGTGTAGTTCAGGCTGGTGTTGAAACAGCCATCCTCCTACCTCAGCCTCCCAAGTTGTGGGATTCTAGGTGAATACTACCACATCTGGTTTCTTTTTCTAATTAGTAGGCAGTTCTTTATACATTCTGGATCCTGGTACTTTGTTAGCTGTGTTTCTGGTTCACTCATACACATCTCAGCAGAGAAATCCCATAGACAACTGATGGGAGACCGATTTCTTACCTGGGGATGGGTAAGGCATGGCGACACTTCCTGGATCACACAGGAAGCAGAGATTTAGGCGTGCAAATTCATAGGCAGAATAGGGCCAGGATTTAGAATTCTTGACTCCATTCAAACTCCCTCGCTTTCTGCTTTGTCAAGTGGGTTGATTTCTGATATTTACCCTCTTTCACGAAGGTTGTTCTTACAGGTTCCGAGGTTTTACCATAGTTAGTTTTGTCTCTTGTCAGTATTTAAACCCAGGCTGTTCAGTACTTGGTTTTCCCAGGAAGTGGACTGGCTGTTCTGCTCAGCTATGCATTTCAAAACAAAACCACCACTTATGGATTATCTTAGTTTTAGTCTGCATTAAAGCCAGAATATTATCTTTCATCTCATACCTCTAAATGTATTTCTCTGTTCCTTGTCTGCCTGGCCAAACTATTCACTTTTTCATGGTCCACTTTTACTTTCAAGTTTTCTTCTACCTTGCTAAGAATAATTGAGACTATTCTAGTCACAAGATGTATATAAAAATTTCCTTACTGGATTGTGATCCCTTTAAGCCCAGCAATGAGATCTTGTTTTTAATGTCATTTGTTCTTGCCACAATGCCTATTATAAAGCAGCCAGTTATTGAACAGAAAATATTTCCCCACATGAATACTGAACTTAAAGTCCAGTGAACTTGGCTTAAATTCAAAATACTGTCATCCATTTACTTAGATGATTATTTTAGGATTAGGGTAATACGAAAGTATATTGTATATGATGAATAATCTGATTTTAAAATTCCTGATACTGGCAGTTAAATCCAGGGGTATTTCTACCTACCACTCAGCTACATCTTCAGCACTTATTTTTTGAGGTTCTCTCTAAATTTTCCAGACCAGCCTTAAACTTGTGATTTTCCTTCCTCAGCCTAAATTGGAAGGAATTACAGGCATGCACCACTGTACCCAGATATGTGTGTGTGTGTGTGTTTTTTTTTTTTGAGACAGGGTCTCGCTTTGTAGTTCAGGCTAGCTCTGAGCTCACTATGTAGCCCAGGCAAGCCTCGAACTCAGCAATCCTCCTGTCTCTGCCTCCCGAGTGCTGGGACTACAGGCGTGAGCCACCACGCCCGGCTGTGTGTGTGTTTTGAAACAGGGTTCTGCTTTGTAGTTCAGGCAGGCCCTGAGCTCACTGTGTAGCCCAGCCAAGTTTCAAACTCACAGCAATCCTCCTGCCTCTGCTTCCCGAGTGCTGTGATTACAGGTGTGAGCCACCATGTCCAGCACTATGGTGTGCGGTTACCAAGTACTGAACTCAAGACCCTGAACTTGTAAGGCAGATGCTTGAACCACTGAGCTAAATCCCTGGCCCCACCCAAATGATTTTTTTTTTTTTTTTTTTTTGCTTTTTGAGACAGGGTCTCACTTTGTAGTTCAGGCTGGCCCTGAGCTCACTATGGTGCCCAGGCAAGCCGCCGAGAACTCAGCAATCCTCCTGTCTCTGCCTCCTGAGTGCTGGGATTACAGGCGTGAGCCACCTCGTCCGGCATTGTGGTATGAGGTGTTGATTGTTGGTGGGCGTGTCTCCACGCCCAGCATTATATGTGGTTACCGGGGATCGAACTCAGGACCTTGCGCTTGCGAGGCAGGTGCCAGAACCACTGAGCTAACCCTCCGGCCCCCAAATGATTTTTTAAACAACTTCTGAGAGTTAGTTTTTTTTGTTGAGGCAGGGCAAATTTTTCAAAGAAGCCTGAAACAGTTATCTCCCACTGTATATGCTTTTCTTCAGTGACCTTGTCACTCTCATCTCTGAACCTGGGCAGTCCCTGTAACTATTTTTTTTTTTTGAGACAGGGTCTCGCTTTGTAGTTCAGGCTGGCCCTCAGTTCACTATGTAGCCCAGGCAAGCCTCGAACTCAGCATTCCTCCTGCCTGTGCCTCCTGGGTGCTGGGATTACAGGCGTGAGCCACCACGCCCAGCACTGTGGTATGCGGTATTGATGGCTGGTGGGTGTGAGTCTCCACGTCCAGCATTGTATGTGGTTTCCAGGATCGGACTCGGGACCTTGCGCTTGCGAGGCAGGCGCCGGAACCACTGAGCTAACCCTTCGGCCCCCCTGTAACTATTTTAATCAATAAAATACAGAAATCAGACTGGGGGTATAGTTGAGTGGTAGAGTCCTTGGGTAGTGTGTATATTAGGTCCCAAGTTCAATCCCTAGTACCACACAAAAAAAGCCAGGTATAAATTATGTGTGTGGACATCCAGCACAGTTGAGGCTTCAAATGACCCTACTCCCAACTGCAATCTGACTACAGTCACATGAGACACCTCCAACAGAGCTAAACTAACCATGAACAAAAAAATTCTTTTAAGCCACTACGTTTTAGGGTGGTCTGTTACACAGTAATAATCATAGCACTGACTCACAAAATGGGGATAATGATTTCTATTTTTACATAAGTGTTTTGGTTTGAGACTTTTTTCATACCAGGAATTGAATTCAGGGACTTGTGTTTGCCAGGCAGATGCTGCAGTGCTGAGCTACATTCCTGGCCCTTAAGTGCTTTAAGTGCACTCAGGTGGATACAAAGAGAGAGAGAGAGAGAGAGTGAGAGAGTGTGTGTGTGTGTGTGTGTCCGTCCTCCACCCTGGTTGAACTGGGGCCCTTGTGCTTCCAAAATAGGGTACCACTTGAGCTAAATCCCTGGCCCCATGAAGTCATTTTTTAAAGAAATAAAGCACTATACAAACAACTTATTTTTCAATAAATAATAGAACTTCTATCTTCACAGAGAGGTAATGTCTTACTTCTCTTACAGATATTCCTAGTTCTCTAGTAGAGAAAATGTGAGTCTGTATCTAGTTTACCCACTATTAATTTGGGTCCCTCCTCAGGCATGGAACCTTTCCACACCATACACAAAACTAGCCTGTGACAGTCTTGATGCACCAGTAGCCCTGTTAATCTGCTAGCTCTGTATCAAAACCCTAGCACTTTAGCTCTCACTTTCACTCCAGCTGTATGCACACAGTTTCTTCTTAGAACAAGATCCCAGTTCCTGTAACTAATCTGCATTTCACTTCACTTAGCTAAGGCCAGCTGTGTGTATGGGCAAATGTTTCTTCTACATCTCCTTTTTATAAAATCTTGGGAAGTGAAAATGTAGAACAGAGACAATAGGCTCTAGCTGCTTTGCCTCATCTTTATGTCTTTGATAAAGTGCCTGATCAATAAGAACTATGTGTTGGGTACTTTTAAAGTTATATTCCTTAGAATTTTATTTTATTTTTTGGCCTGGCATGGTGGCACACACCTGTAATCCCAGAAATCAGGGGGCTGAGGCAGGAGGATCTCTGTGAGTTTGAGCCCAGCCTGAATACACAGCAAGACCTTCTCCCAGACCCTCCAACCCCAAATTTTTCTAGCTATTCCTCAGAGAAATAATCTTTAGACTATATAAAGACTCAAAAACTTAGTCCCCCAAAATAAATGACCCCATCAAAAAATGGACAACTGGAAATGAATAGACACTTCTCAGAAGTAGTAGAAATGACCAGTAAATACATGAAAAAATGTAAAACACTCTGGCCATTAGAGAAAACAGTGGCATTCAGGAGGCTGAGCTAGCAATCCATCACCAGTTTGAGGCCAACTTGAGCTATATAGTGACTTTAAGAGCAGCCTACACCATACAGTGAGACTTGTCTCAAAAAATCAAAACCGAACAACTTAGAGATTCCATCTTACTCCAGAAAGAATGGCTAACACTGAGAAATCAAATAAATGCTAGAGGCTGCAGAAGAAAAAGGAACCCCTCTACATTGTTAGTAGGAATGTAAACTAATACAATCACTATAGAAATCAGTATGGAGAGCCCTCAAAAAAACTAAAACCAGGGCCAGAGATTTAGCTCAGTGGTTCTGGCGCCTGCCTTGCAAGTGCAAGGTCCTGAGTTCAATCCCTAGTAACCACATACAATGCTGGGCATGGTGACTCATGCCCACCAGCAATGAATCCCACATACCACAGTGCTGGGTGTGGTAGCTCACACTCAGGAGGCAGAGACAGGAGGATTGCTGAGTTTGAGGCTTGCCTTGGCAACATAGTGAGCTCAGGGCCAGTCTGAACTACAAAGCGAGACCCTGTCTCAAAAAAAACTCCATTAAAACCAGAAATTCCATTTGACCTAGCTGGTCTTCTAGGTTATCTTCCCAAAAGGTTTAAAGACATCATATTACTCTAACACAGTACATTCACACCCATGGTTATAGCAGCACAACCCATAATAAGTAAACCTTGGAAGTACCTTATATGCCCATCAACAGATGAATGGATAAAGAAAATGTGGCAGTTATTTGCAATGGAGTACTACTATGTCACAAAGAAGGATAAACTCAAGTCATCTGTAGGAAAGTAGACAGACTTAAGACCATAATGTTAAATGAAATAAATGAGACACACATACTTAATGTTAAATGGTTTCTCTTATAAGAAAAACTTTAAGTAAACCTAAGATATAATATATAAACTAGATGTAAGATTTTTTAGTATTCCTGATTAGTTCTGATCAAATGACTACTTAAAACTTGATTTTTCCATGACAACAGTAAATCTTTTTAAAAATTTGGTCTCTCAGCATGGTTAGTAGGATCAATATCCCTGTAATGTCAGTGAACATCAAGTGAGTATCTCACCCTTAGAATAACCTGTTTCTTTCCATTTTTAGCCATCTCCATGACATGAAGTTCTCCATGTCTTAATGTTTACAAAAAAACAGGTAGACATTTTTATTTCCTTTGTTTTTTGAGGCATGACCTCACTCTGTAGCTCAGGCTGGTCTCAAACTCTTATCCTCTTTCACTTCTTGAGCACTGGGATTATAAGTTATGTGCCACCATCCTAGCTAGAAATATTTTTACAATTGAAAAATGCAGTAAATGGAAAATTATTGTGGGAGATAAATACTACATTTGGTAATAAGGCTTCAATTAGAGGAAAATCTGTATTAAGATAATGCTTCTCCATGAACTAAAAGACAAAACCACAAAGAAGAAAACATCTGCTCACAACCTGAAAGTGTTAAATGCAAGTCTACAGTGAATAAGATGAGAAATACATGTAGCTGACTAAAGGTGTTTACATTTTCAACCAAAGCCTGTGTTGGTTTTGCTATATAAATGCTTTTATCTGCACAGCACTGTTCTTGTGACACCATTAAATGTGTTTACCTTTTCTTAAAACATAAAGCCTACAATGTAGGCCTCTGTGGTTGTTGCATACCATCCTGTGCACAAAGAAAAAGAATAATTTTTGGGGTACCAGGGATTGAACTCACGACCCTGCACTTAGCAAGGCAGGCAGCAGTGCCACTGAGCTAAATCCTGGGTCCACAGGAAGAAAGTATCTTATGTCCAGTGCCTGTAAACTAGATTTAAAAAATTATTATTTGAGAGTCTGGGGATTGAGCCCATGGCTTTTGCACTGAGATACATAGCCAGCCCTTTATAAACCTTTTTTTTTTTTTTAAGGTAAATTCTTCCTAAATTGCCCTTTAATGCCTCTGCCTCTGCCTCCCAGAGGACTGGGATTAAAGGCACTGCCACACCTCGAAAAAAATTTCTCAACTAGCTGATAATTCACAGAATCAGTGCAGAGTCACTGAAGAGATTGAGACAAGTAGAAGAGGGTTGAAGCACTTTAATCGTAGAAGAGTAAACAATGTATATAATAGTTAACAGCACACCCAGTGGCTGATGTCTTCCTCCAGCTCCTAGCTCTTCCCCTCCCACCACTCTCCCTGCGTACCATGGAGTCGCTGTCTCTCACCATCAGGTGGTAGGGAAGGGATCCAGCTAGTGACCACAGCAATTCTGGCCTCCCACCCAAGGCTCTCTATTTTTTTGAAACAGGGTCTCGCTTTGTAGTTTAGGCTAGCTCCGAGCTCACTGTGTAGCCCAGGCAAGCCTTGAACTCAGCTATCCTCCTGTCTCTGCCTGCCGAGTGCTCGGATTACAAAGTGTGAGCATGTGGTATTGATTGCTGGTGGGCGTGAGCCTCCACGCCCAGCATTGTATGTGGTTACCGGGATGGAACCCAGGACCTTGAGCTTGCGAGGCAGGCACCGGAACCACTAAGCTAACCCTCCGGCCCTGGTTCTCTATTTTTATACAATTTCATTGTGTTAAATAGTCCCTGCTTCAAAAGAGGAACAACAGAGAGACCCTGGTTCCTTATTCAGATGCTCCAGGAATTGAGTCTCAAGAGCCAGGGGCCACAAGGGAGGAAGAGTCCAGCAATAACACAATTCAAGCTGCAGTCAAATCTGGGATTGAAGTGGGTTGGTTCCAAAGGGTCCAGGCAAGGCCTAGTGGCTCTTGTACAGAACTGTGCCCCAACCTAGGCATTGAAACTCACGCATACGCACAAATACACGTGTATGCACACGTACACACGCACACACAATACATATACACGCAGAGCAAATAACATTACCAAAAGGATCTGGAGGACATTAAATACAAAATGGCAGAGTTCTAAAAAAAGTGAAAATATTTGTTTCTTTGATTCTCCTTGGTGCCTTGCAATCCCTCGTCACAAGAGTGTAGATCTGGGGCGGCCCAAAAGGAGCAGGTGGTCTGCCAGTGGCCCTGTAAGTCCATGTCTGCTCAAGTGTCCACGCCAACCACTTTACTCTTCAGCCCAACAGCTGCCTCCCATGTGCCCATTTACCCAGCTGGCACCATTGCTGGAACTGTTGCCAGAGAGGCTTTTAGTACTGACGGCTTCATCTTCTTCCTCTGAGCTGCTCTCCACATCACTGCGATCATCCTTAGAGACCTAGGCGAGACGGGCCAAAGGCAGGAAAGTGAGAATTACAAGACGGATCTCACAAGGCCTGTATTTCTTTTGGTGGCACCTGACTCCACATGTTATCTGGACCATGGCTACTTTTACACATGTCCTTTGCCTGCTTTCTAATTGTTTTTCTCTTGTCACTTCTGATTCTGTTCTTTATGGAACAGAAGCTGCTTTGGTAGAGGGGTTTATCTTTCAGAACCACCAAAAGAAAACACATCATTCACCAAGCCTTGCTTTAGGTTTGCGGGAAACTAGTCACCCCTTCCTCCTCCTACCCCAGAGAACAGGGAAGGGAATGCAACTGCCATCTGACTGCTTCCACCTTCTACTGCAGGTGGACACTGCATTTATGGATATTGGTCTTCTTGAGTTTTGCTTTATCCCTAAAGCTGATCCATAATAGTTTTTTTTTTTTTTTTTTTAAAGACAGGGTCTCGCTTTGTAGTCCAGGCTGGCCCTGAGCTCACTCTGTAGCCCAGGCAAGCCTCGAACTCAGCAATCCTCCTGCCTCTGCCTCCTGAGTGCTGGGATTACAGGCGTGAATCACCACTGTGGTATGTGGTTATTGGAGATTGAACTCGGGACCTTGTGCTTCCATGGCAGATGCTGGAACCACTAAGCTAAATCCCCAACCCATAACAGGCTTTTTAAAACATAGTACTACTAGTCCTGGGCTCAACTGTCATTAATCTATGACATCATTTCCTAATCTCCCCTTTCAAATAGCAGAATTACTTTTTTTTTGCTTTTTTGAGACAGGGTCTCGCTTTGTAGTTCAGGCTATCCCTGAGCTCACTATGGTGCCCAGGCAAGCCGCCGCGAACTCAGCAATCCTCCTGTCTCTGCCTCCCGAGTGCTGGGATGACAGGCGTGAGCCACCACGTCTGGCATTGTGATATGCGGTGTTGACTGTTGGTGGGCGTGTCTCATATGTGGTTACCAGGGATCGAACTCAGGACCTTGCGCTTGCGAGGCAGGCGCCGGAACCACTGAGCTAACCCTCCGGCCCAGAATTACTTTCTTGTGAAACTTGAGCATGAAGAATCGATTTCCAGTCAGTAAGAAAAAATCCCAGTACCAATTATGCTAGGATCTTTGAATCTTTTGCCTTTTGTCCTGAGCTTTTTCTTCAAATTTTTCTACCTTCAAATGAGGAGCTTGGATTAGAACAGTATTTTCCAATCTAGACAGTCCTGCATATCAAGTGAAGTATTTCAAGTTCTCTACCATGGACCATAAAAGTAAAGGGGAGAGGCCAGAGGGTTAGCTCAGTGGTTCCGGCACCTGCCACGCAAGCGCAAGGTCCTGGGTTCCATCCAGGTAACCACATACAATGCTGGGCGTGGAGGCTCACGCCTACCAGCAATCAATATCACATACCACAGTGATGGCTCACGCCTGTAATCTCAGCACTCAGGAGGCAGAGGCAGAAGGATTGCTGAGTTCAAGGCTTGCCTGGGCTACATAGTGAGCTCAGGGCCAGCTTGAACTACAAAGCCGAGACCCTGTCTCAAAAAAAATTTTTTTTTCACCAGAAGGTAGAATATTTCTGGATCTGAGGTAAAGAGAGGAAGAGGGAGAGGAGGGAGAGGAAAAAAGGAATGAGAGAAGAAAGAGATAGACAGAAAGCATGCAAGCAGGGGAAAGAAGGAGGTAGAAGGAGAGAGAGGGGAAGAGGAAGGGAGGGAGGGAGAGATTCAACTGTTGCTTTAATTTAGGAAAAGAATCTGGCAATTACAGCTCTAGTCAACAATGGCTCTGTACGGTTGGAAGAGAAGGCCTCTGAGCACAGAAAAACAAAAAGGGCAGCAGGAAAGAAGAGACAGCTTTAGAAAGACGTGCTTCCCTGAATACTAGGAGCACAGATAACACTTACATGCGAGAGATGAAACTGTCCAGCTTCCACCACGCACAGAGAAAAGGAAGAAGGTGAGAAAAGAGTGGAGAGTAGAGTCTGGTCTAATCCTTCTTGGGTAGCTCATCTGGTCAGAAAAGAAAACCAGGGAGAACAGAGAAGTCCAGCAGCAAGATGCATAGACACACCAAGCAAGTTCTGAAACAGACCATAACCACAAAGAACAAAGACACACAAGATCATGAATAGATTCTAGTATCAACACTTCCTGTGGCAGAGACCCAGCAATTTGGGATTCTGTATTACTAAGGGCTCTTCAGCTAATTAGCCTGGCTTCTTCAGAACTTGAACAAGTCAGTTATGAGTTGAATCATGACATGATATCTTTCAGGGGGAGGGGTATAGGCTAGTGGCACAGCATTTGCCTAGCATGCACAAAGTCTTGGGTTTTATCCCTAGTATAGAGGGAAAAAAAATAAAAGATCCTCATGCTAAAATATAAAGCCCACTAAAGTAGATAAGTAAGGGCAGAAAATGGTTGAGTCCATCTCTAAAACTTTTCATTTTATATTCTGAGACAAAGTCTCACTAACTTGCCCAGATTGGACTTGAATTTATGGCCCTCCTGACTCAGTCTCCTGCAGGGCTAGGATTGTAAGTGTGGGCCCCTCAAACTAGCTAAAACTCTTAGGTCTATGTAGCTCATGTTGGCCTTGAACTCACTACATAGCCCATGCTGGTCTCAAATTTGCAGAGATCCTCCTGACTGAGCCGTCTGAGTGCTGTGATTATAGGCGTGCAGCCATACCATGACAGGAAGAAAGTACTAGATCCTGCCTTTTGCATCTAAATTATGTCTTAAAAGGCTAAACACACAAAGTCAAGGCAAAAACCTTGGAGCCCCAGATTTTGCTGAGCCTGCTGTGCAGCAAGGGGCTCACAGGCTGGATGGAGATGTGCTGAATAATACTCCTCTTTCCCCAGGCCCAAAGAAAAACATCATTCTTCATCCTCACCTTTCCCCGGAGCAAGGCTTTGAAAGCAATTCGTGCAATTAAGTAGGACCAGATGATGTGCAGAAGCTGTAGGATCAGGAGAAGGCCATTGAAGAACCACCAGGAACGGTAAGGCCCAATTATCTCCCAACTCTCAAAGATGGTTGAGTTCAGAATCCTAGAAGAGAGAAGTCAAGAGTCAGATTTTAAAGTCAAAATGAGGAGGTAAGGAATGCAGCTGAGTTCTTGGGATACAGAGCACTGGTGTTTTCTTCCTTATACCTTTTCTCAGTTAAAACTCCAAGGATATTCACCTATAGTGAGAAAAGACTAAAGAGATGAACTTAATGGAGTTTCCTTTATTTAGGGATAGAGAAAGAGACATGAATCTTAGGAACTGATGTCATACTATTAATCTCTTCAAATATATAGTTTCACAAAATTCAAACAGCAGATTATAATCCCAGGAATAATTTAGATCCCCAAGCACGAGAGAACAGTAGACAGCTGGCTGTCTCAGACTAAGCAAAATCTCTAACCTATAGTCAGTGATTCTGTACCACAATGTAATGAATCCACATGAAATGGGTGCCTGCATGTGTTGGTCAGGATGGGGACCTGAGTGCATGAACACAAGCAAGAAGAGCCTGATATTTATGTAATCAGGGCAAAAGGACTGCTATGCAGAGATGAGGAAGGAAAGCCAGAGCAAATGACTTGAATGCTCTGAATCTGAATAACAACTGACTAGAAATACTGTGTAAAGCAGTTTAGGTCCATGAGTCCATAGGAAAAAGCAGGGCACTAAGGTTCTCAATGTTCTGTTGGCGAAAACAAAATAGAAAAGTTGAATCAGGAAAAAGGTCTTACTAGCTACACATCTATAAGAGCTTCACAGCCCTGGTTAGCACTTACCAGAATGGATAGATTCCTAGACGAGTGACCATAAAAACAGCACTGAAGATCACAAAAAGAGTGTCACAAAGCCGCTGATACTTAGCATAATTGGCCAGCTTGGCAGCCTGGACAAAAGAAGAATTGAGTTGGTTAAAAAGTTCTTCAAGAGCAAAGAGGAGGAGAGAGGAAAGGATTGGGTTCTTACTTCTAGTAAGAAATCTGAAGCGTCATGTAGACATAAGACCAGAGTCCCAATTCGAACCATGTTGTTGATATAGGAGAAGGTGATGAGCCCAATGGTGGCCAAGTGATGCACAAACATGATCAGGAAATCCTAAGGAGGGAAGGAAAGACAAGATGCAGGTAAAGGCAAAGCTATAGAAATGTTAGTCAACCCACTGTTAGCATTATTCTCTAGGGATCTTACCCTACCACTTGAATTTTCTATACTGCTTGACTCTCCCTTAGGGAGTTGCCTAGCACTTTAACCCAACACTCCAGTACCGGTGGCCAATCACGGTCTGCGTTTATATACCCCAGACAGAAAACAGCACGGGTACTGAGCTGTTGGGTGGCAATGGGATACACAAGCCTTAGGTATTCCCAAGACTCTTCTGCTTCAATCAAAGGCATTTCAACCAAAGGGCACGAACAGAAAGGAGGTGGTGGAGGAGTAAGGCCAAACTCTTCCAAAAAATTGAGAGAAATGCTTATTAGCTAAACAATCCATCTTATTGCAAGTACTTCCTGTTTTCAGATTTAAGGCTCTATTTCTTCTTGGATTCAAATGTGTAAGTCAGACCTGTAGAAAATTTTTAAATACTTGAGTCATCCATCAGGCATAGCTAATAAACATTTTCCAGCACAGTAAGGGACAGAGGGTAAAAGGCAGGTGAATATGGGTCAGAGATGTCGGAACAGTCCTATTTGGGAGAACTGCACAATTGGACTGTAAGTGGGCCAAGTTTTCCTGTCTGCAGATGGACTTGGAACTTAACTCTTGCGTTCATCTCTGGTAGCAACAGGGACTCCTGTGGTCCCAGATGGTGTGATGCTTCAGGGCAGAACTACACCAGATCCGCATAATTCCTCAAGGACTATTGCAGACATCTGCCCTATGAGATTTTCATCTGCGTAATTCCTCAAGGACCATTGCCCGTATCTGCTGTGCCCTCCAGGTCTTTTGAGTCATTGGTTACTTTTTTTTTTTGAGACAGGGTCTCACTTTGTAGTTCAGCCTGGCCCTGAGCTCACCATGTAGCCCAGGCAAGTCTCAACTCACAGTAATCCTCCTGCCTCTGCCTCCTGAGTGCTGGGATTATAGGCGTGAGCTACTACGCCCAGCATTGTGGTGTGTGGTTACCAGGAATTGAACTCGAGACCTTGTGCTTGCAAGGCAGACAGTGGAACCACTGAGCTAAAATCCTCAGCCTGGTTACTTTTTTTTTTATTGAATTCTTTATTGGTACAATTTATATACATCTCAAAATCACATATAACATTGGGAAATTTGTACCAGTATATGCCACAAGTTAATTCTCATTTTTACCCATATCCCTACCCACCCACCCCTCCTCCCCCCTTTATACATGCTCTTTTATTTTCTTTCTGTAAGCCTGGTTACTCTTGATGTATGTAATAAAAGGTGCGGCAAACTCTGGTCTGTGGTCTTTTCTACCCAGAGTAGCATGGACCAGGCCCAAAAGAAGCTTAGCTTCTTTTCTAAATCTCACATCTATTTATTATTTTGCCTTGTGCTGTCAGACTCTAGTGTCCACTGGAACTTACTGTGAAGGTTCTAGTTATGTCCCCTTTCCTGTTTCTTATAAGAAAAACAAGGCCAAGAAATCTATGCTCTCTATATGGTATTAATGATTTAATTCTTGCTTTTTATAATTTTTAAATTTTGGTAGTGAGGATTGAACTCAGGGTCTTAGGACAGAGTTACATGCCAGCCTGTTTTGATTCTGAGATAAAGTCTTGCTAAAGCTGCCTGGAATGGCTTGAATTTATGTTCCTCTTGTCTCCAACTATTGAAATGATTCCTGAAAGCACAGCCTTTGTGTACTTCTTGTCTCAAGTCTCCAAAAATGCTAGGATTATAGGCATGTATCACTACTTTTGATTTATGTTCTAGATCTTGAGTGGGTAATGAGTTCATAAATATTACCTTTTTTTTTAGATAGGGTCTTGCTACATAGTTCAGGCTGGCCTTGAATTTGCAGCCATCTTCCTGGCACAGCCTTCTGAATGCTGGGATTACAGGTATGCACTACCATGCCTGACTAGTGTGTATCTCAAACTTTACCAAACTTTAAATGTCATATATTAAAATAAAATTATTAATAAGGGGACCTGTAACTCCTAAACATAGGAGAGTGAAAATTAGAATTGGAGTATCAACTTTCTATGTTAGACAGTACTAACAGCCTAGATTAGTTTCAACCAATAATACTAACCTTGGTTTTCCAATGATATATGATTTAGGGTTAGAACCACTGGAACCACCTCATGTCTGGTAAACACCAACAAAAAAGTGGTTCTGTATGGCTACATAAACTCAAATTATTTCCAAATCTATTAATATGTGGGCATGTCAACTTGGTTTTATCTAACATTTCTTCCACCTGATATTCTTTGGTAAGTATAGTAACCAAAAAGGGAGAAAAGAGAAGAAGAGAAGGCAGGGAGAAAAGGGAAGGAGAGGGGAGGGGAAAAGACAGAAAGCAAAACAAAACTTAACTGTAACTATTCTGTATTCAATGTAACTATTCTGCATTCAAGACCTTTTCCAAATTAGGTCTTAATATCTCCAAGTTCTAACTAATTTCTTGAGTTTCAGTCATCTAAGAACATGGGGGAAGAATAAAGGAGTGTTCTTAGCTAGTTAATTTTCTCATCCTGTGCTGTTGTGGACATCGTAAATATACTTTATCATTAGGTAAGTCTAATTTCTGGGGACATGACAAAAAGCTAATAGTTCCATCATACATAGCTTCTCCTTCTTTTGTGGTTCTAGTCAGGGAAAATAATCTATTACAATGTCAGTAATAATGATAGAAAGGAATTGAGGAAATCAAAGTCCTTACCTTTCTTTTAATGTCTGTAAATTGGGAAAACATAAGAGACCAGTAGAAGGCCAGTTCCATGATATAATAATAATAAAGCTCTTTTGAGAGAGGCTGGAAGAGAGAAAAAGAGGTAGTTAGAATACCAGCTATTGGGCCAGAGGGTTAGCTCAGTGGTTCCAGCGCCTGCCTCGCAAGCGCAAGGACCTGAGTTCGATCCCCAGTAACCACATATAATGCTGGGTGTGAAGACATGCCCACCAACAATCAACACTGCATACTACAATGCTAGACGTGGTGGCTCACGCCTGTAATCCCAGCACTCGGGAGGCAGAGACAGGAGGATTGCTGAGTTCACGGCGGCTTGCCTGGGCACCATAGTGAGCTCAGGGCCAGCCTGAACTACAAAGTGAGACCCTGTCTCCAAAAAGCAAAAAAAAAAAAAAAAAAAGAATACCAGCTATCAAAGGTACCATCTCATATCTCCAATTTTCTCTGTCACAGAAATTGACTATCCCAAACTACTGACATCTTTCTTCCTTACCATCTCCTAAAATCTGCAATAGCTAAAAAAAAAAAGACCTTGTGTTGGTGTGGAGATTTAAACCCTTTCCTTCTGCTCCTCCACATATATAACTACAACTCTCTTCTTTTAAAGATGAGACGAGGTTAACACATATGTAACACAATCAACTCCGTGTGCCTAGATTTCTGAGCAGTTACTAATTTTCAGGGGATTAAATTAACAGGCCTTCTCTTCCAGAACTTTAGCATTCCCCTACCATTAAGATTTTTCTAGTATAGATTAAAACCAAACTGCCTTTTTCTTCCCTGTTCAGTACTGAAGAATGAAAAGAGAACTACAATGCTCTTAAGGGGATTCTGAGGACACCTGAACCAGAAAGCACTCCAGTAAGTACCAGCAAATGGGGTCTTCTTTCTAGCCAAACAGGATAAATATAACAGGAGAGGTTGGAACAAAAAGCTCACTCCTGTTTTAGATTTCACTGCTATGGAGACCCTAGAAATAGATGCTCTGAATATATGATTCAAAGAGACTCAGTTCCTAATCCCTCAAGAACATCAAAAAGCTGGGCATAGTGGCATATACCTATAATCCCAGCACTCGGGAGGCTAAGGCAGGAGGATTGCCATGAGTTTGAGGCCAGCCTGGGGTACACAGTGAGTTCAAGGCCAGCCTGAACTACACAGTGAGACCTTGTCTCAAACAACAACAACAAAAACACCAAAAACAAAACAAAACAAAAAGCAAGAAAATGTGCCACCTGCTTTAGACTGACATGCACTCTTACCCATTCTACCTTACGTACATACAAAGGCCATCTTGAAACAGCTCAGATCCTACCTGAAGTGGATAGTTATACCAGCACTGTCGGGTATCCCAGAACCAAGGAGACTAAGAAAAAAACAGATAATTCAGGTTAGCCTTTAGGATTCTCACCTAGCTTGCTTCAAGATCTACTTTGTATAACCAATCCTCTTCTCTCTAGGATAGAAGCAAAAGAAAGATAGGAAAGAATAAAGAATCTCCTTTGATAAATTTTAGGGATTCCTAATGCATCAATAAATGGCTAACTTTCCTTCTACAAGAAAGCACAGTTATAAATAGAGAAAGCATGGTTTGCAGTAAAGAAGAGCCCCTGGGGGCCGGAGATTTAGCTCAGTGGTTCCAGTGCCTGCCTTGCAAGCACAAGGTCCTGAGTTCGATCCCGGTAACCACATACAATGCTGGGCGTGGTAACTCACGCCCACCAGCAATCAATACTATATACCACATACCACAGTGCCAGGTGTGGTGGCTCACGCCTGTAATCCCAGCACTCGGGAAGCAGAGACAGGAGGATTGCTGAGTTAGAGGCTTGCCTGGGCTACATAGTGAGCTCAGGGCCAGCCTGAACTACAAAGTGAGACCCTGTCTCAAAAAAAAAAAAAAAGAGCCCCTGGATAGTTTTAGAAACATCACCATCTGGGATATAAGAATAGGGAGAAAAGATAATGACAGCATCTGATAACCAAGAAGAGATGCTAGGCTCGAAAGTAATCATCTCTCCAATGACATCCTTTTAAAGAGTTTGTTCGTCTCTTCTATGCTATTGAATTTACTGTCATCAAACTGTTTACAATATAGTCTTACTATCCTGTCAGGATGTGTAGTGAAGCACCAAGCCTGGTGCTTTTGTCTATTTTGAAGACTCAAATCATTTAGGGGAAAATAGTATACAGGGGAAAATAATGGAATTAAGAATCAATGCCGGACGTGGTGGCACACACATCTCAGCACTCAGGAGGATGAGGCAGGAGGATCATTGTTTGAGGCCAGCCTGGACTACAAAGTGAGACCATGTCTCAAAAAAAAGGAAAACCAACAAAAAGATCAAAGGCATAGTGGTGCATGCCTGTAACCCCAGCACTTAGGAGGCTAAAATAGGAGGATTGCCATTAGTTCAAGGCCAGCCTGAACTACATAGTGAGATCCTGTCTCAACACCCCCAAAACAAACAGGATAAAAAAAGATTCAAATTCTTCTTTGCCTCTCCCAATTAACTTAAAGTAGAAATAATAATCTTTTTCATTCACATTAAAAGATTATTGATTCTATTTCTTCTTGGAAAAACAATTTTTGGCAAGTGCTTTGTAAATCATTAAGTACTATTCTGACTTAATTAGTTATTATTATTAATACTATTTAAGAGAAACAGAGTCATAAGGTTAGTGAAGGCAAGACAAAAGACAATCTATTAGTATATAAACTGGGACTATTAGCACCATTAGAGAAAAAAAATTTGTGAAAAAGATTTGTCTCAAGGTCTAAGAATAATTAGAACCTAATCAGAGGACGGAAAGTTCAAACTTACCAACCAGAGAAATCTAATTCCATAGCAGAATATACATAAATAAAAAGTGAATCTCCACCTGGGTAGGCAAAATGTAGAGGTTAGAAAAATGTTCATTCAAGGTCTTTGAGACTAGGGAAATTAAGATAGCCAATTTGAGGGGGAGGAGAATTACCAGTGGGAAGCACATTCCATAGGGACAAATACTGTTATCTAGAAAGATAGCCCTTCTTTAAAATGGACTTCCACAAGTATATACTAACTTTTCTTTCCTACCATACTCTGTCATCAATGCCTAATATTTTTCATTGCATAACAGTATCTCAGAAAGCTCTGTTTTTACATGATAATTAGTTAAAAGCAAAATTCAGTGGACTAAAGTATAGTATTTCTCAAACAGGAATAGCTCCTACAAAAATGTCTATTTAGAGCAAGCCGGTACCATCTTTATCAAAGTGCACAGGGACAAGCATTCCTACCTATGTAAGCACATTTGCAGAAATTCATTTTCAATCTATTTGGAAAAGGGGAACAAAATATGGATCCACAGATAGTAGTAAGTATGTTAAAAGTAACTAAAAGCATGGGCTGGAGATTTAGCTCAGTGGTTCCGGCACATGCACAAGGTCTTGAGTTCGATTCCCGGTAACCACATACAATGCTGGATGTGGTGACTCACACCCACCAGCCATCAACACCACATACCATAGTGCTGGGCGTGGTGGCTCACGCCTGTAATCCCAGCACTTGGGAGGCAGAGGCAGGAAGATTGCTGAGTTTGAGGCTTGTCTGGGCTACATAATGAGCTCAGGGCCAGCCTGAACTACAAAGCGAGACCCTGTCTCAAAAAAAAAAAAAAAAAGTAACTAAAAGCAAATAGTTTTTTCGTTCTCTTCTTTCCTGTTTACAACAGATTGAGTTAGCCTTCTATATTCATCAATTGTTATCTAATTATTTCCAAAAATAAAACTTCCATTCAGTTGTATCCCACCCTCTTCCTCATTCCCTACCTCCCTCTGCACACCTACATGCTTTCACAGAATTTAGTGAGCGTTGGAGGCTTGTCCTGATTCCTCCGATGGCGAAACCAGCACTGGATTTTTCGGACATCCCAGTCCAGCTGCTTTGACAGGCCTTCCAGCCTTTTCTGATCAGGATACTGTAGATGTATGACCAAAGTCAGAACACCTCTTTCTCTTCAAATCCCTCATTAAATCTCCTTGACTAGCTGAGTGGCAAAGGGTGATTATCTTTCCAGGTTTCATTAAGGAAAAAATTCTATTCGTATGTCAGTGACCTTTATTGTTCACCCATATATTTTCTCATTTGGTCTTCTTCTTCCAGTTCAAGCTGAGTAAAAAAGGATTACAAAAACCCTAACTACAAAGGCTAACATTAGCACTCCTATTTTAATTTTGCAACTTGGCAATGTCAGAAGCTAGAGCAAGGAGGAAGAAAAAAAAAAATCATGATAGTATGGCTTAGGGTATTGAGAAGCAGAGGTGGCTGCTAAGCCTGAGTCAAAGGTATACACAAACTTGACTTTTTAGGGGCCTAGGCTTAGAGTTATTTCCCTGACAGGCTCCAGTTTTCCTTATAGTTACAGATAGCCCAAATATGGGAGATCACCCTATCCTGTCCTTACCCAGAGTACATATATGCACTCTGTTTTTCCCCACCCTACAGAGCAACACTTCATGTGAATTTTCTTGTTTTTCTGATCACTTACCTTGGTGATAGATACGAATACCTTTTCAAGGATGGCATTGTATTGGGGCTCACAAGGACCACTGTCCTCGATGCCAAAATGGAGTGCACATGGTTTGGCAATAAATCTGTAATACAGAAAACCTAAAGGTCAATTCTAAATATGATTTACTAAACATGACCACACAATCTTATTTTTGAGACAGGGTCTTGCTTTGTAGTTCAGGCTGGCCCTGAGCTTACTATGTAGCCCAGACAAGCCTCGAACTCAGCAGTCCTCCTGCCTCTGTCTCCCGAGTGCTGGGATTACAGGTGTGAGCCACCACGCCCAGCACTGTGGTATATGGTATTGATGGCTGGTGGGTGTGAGTCTCCATACCCAGCATTGTATGTGGTTACTGGGATTGAACTCAAGACCTTGGGCTTGTGAGGCAGGTGCAGGAACCAATGAGGTAAATCTCTGGCCCAACGGCACAATCTTGATTGTGACAAATGAGAGGAAAAAAAGAGGAAACACTAGCCTGGGAGGCACAACTATTTTATTTGGTTCTGGATTTTGTCATTGATTAATTTAAAAAGTAACTAGTTTTAGAAATGCTAGAACATAAGCCCTCTTTCCAATTCTTTCTTGGCTTTTCTTATCACGTCTTGAGCTTTACAGTCAGGTATACTTAGATCAAATCACTAGTCTACCACTTACTACATATATGAAATTGGATAAGTTATTCAGTCTCTATGAACCTCAAGGTTTTTTTTTCAACCTATCAGGTAAAGATCATACCAACATCCTTGCTACTCCATATGTGGTCCATCCAAACTTAGACTGAACTGTTCCCAAATACAGATATGTCATCTTCTTGTTTAACCTAAAGATTATGGAAACAGTTATACTTTTGGGAGTACTAAATAAACACAGGAAGTTAGGAAGGGTAATCTGAATTCTAGCTGGATAAATTTGGCTAAGTCATTTAGTCTCTTGGGTTCCCATTTTACCATCTAAATGAAGAGGCTTGTGAGATGATTTCTAAGTTTACTTCCCCCCTACACCTAAGATTCTATGCTGTCATCATTGGGCGTAACTAATTCCTTTTTTTAACATTTGTTTTTAAAATTTTATTAAAAATTTTTTTACAGTACCGGGATCAAACTCCGGACCTTGTGCTTCCACAGTAGGTGTGGTACCACTTGAGGTAAATCCCCAGCCCTAGGGTATAATTAATTTCTAACACTGAAATTTTTTTTTTTTTTGAGACAGGGTCTCGCTTTGTAGTTCAGGCTGGCTCTGAGCTCATTATGTAGCCCAGGCAAGCCTCGAACTCAGCAATCCTCCTGCCTCTGCCTCCCAAGTGCTGGGATTCAGGCGTGAGCCACCACGTCCGGCTAACACTGAAATTTTTGAAAGTTGAGGAAGTATTCTTTGGTTCCTTCAAGAAAGATCTCACAATGCCCAAGACCAGAATTTTTTTTTTTTTTTGCTTTTTGGAGACAGGGTCTCGCTTTGTAGTTCAGGCTGGCTCTGAGCTCATTATGTAGCCCAGGCAAGCCTCGAACTCAGCAATCCTCCTGTCTCTGCCTCCCGAGTGCTGGGATTACAGGCGTGAGCCACCACGCCCAGCATTATATGTGGTAACCGGGGATCGAACTCAGGTCCTTACAGCTTGCGAGGCAGGCGCCGGAACCACTGAGCCAACCCTCCGGC
Organism: Thryonomys swinderianus; assembly: GCA_004025085.1. Classification (NCBI taxonomy): domain Eukaryota; kingdom Metazoa; phylum Chordata; class Mammalia; order Rodentia; family Thryonomyidae; genus Thryonomys; species Thryonomys swinderianus. The sequence goes on from PVIC010028031.1 coordinate 22,663, forward strand.
CCAAGACCAGAAATTTTTGTGCATCAGCTCTAGGAAAATCTCTATAGTCATTTTCTGTATACAAAAATCCAGGTTTAAAAAAAAAAAAAATCCAGGTTTTTTTTTGTTTTTAGAAAGGGTCTAGCTTTGTATTGTAGTTCAGGCTGGGCCTGCGCTCACTGTGTAACCCAGGCTAGCCTCGAACTCACAGCAGTCCTGCATCTGCCTCCCGAGTGCTAGGATTACAGGTATGAGCCACCACACCTGACATTGTGGTATGTGGCACTGACTGCTGGTGGGTGTGAATCAAGCCCAGTATTGTTGTATGTGGTTACCAGGATTGAATTCGGGACCTTGCATTTTCTAGGCAGGCACTGGAACCACTGAGCTAAATCTCCAGCCCCCAAAATCCAATTTTATATAGAGATTTTATGAAAGTAGAAATGCCAGTAGGCCCAGTAATTGAATAAATAACTGTGGGTGCTAATGTGTTCTTGTTTTGTTTTTCGTTTTTTTTTGAGACAGGGTCTCACTTTGTAGTTCAGGCTGGCCCTGAGCTCACTATGTAGCTCAGGCAAGCCTTGAACTCAGCAATCCTCCTGCCTCTGCCTCCCGAGTGCTGGGATTACAGGCATGAGCCATCACACCCAGCACTGTTGTATATGGTACTGATTGCTGGTGGGCATGAGTCACTGTGCCCAGTACTGTTGTATGTGGTTACCAGGATCAAACCTAGCGCTTGCTAGGCAGGTGGGGGGAACCACTGAGTTAAATCTCTGGCCCATTGTTTTTATGTTTTTGAGACAGGGTCTCATTAGGTAGTTCAGGTTGGCTTTTAACT
>PVIC010028032.1:0-23484 GCA_004025085.1 Thryonomys swinderianus
GTCCGGCATTGTGGTATGCCGTGTTGATTGTTGGTGGGCGTGTCTCCACACCCAGCATTATATGTGGTTACCGGGGATCGAACTCAGGACCTTGCGCTTGCGAGGCAGGCGCCGGAACCACTGAGCTAACCCTCCGGCCCAGTGAACTAAATTTTTAATAGAGATTTCAGAGCTATCTGGTAGAAAATTGGCTTCTGGAAATTACCACCAAAACTAACCTGTTGCTCATAGCAGGAGAGGAGAGTACTGCCACTTTCAGAGTTGGTAACATCTGCAGGGTGGGGAGAGTAACAGCATTGGTGGTGTTGGTGGCAGTTGTAGCAAAGTGGGAAGGGGCAGCAACGTGGTATTTATTGAAGGTTCGACATCTGGTTTAAGGGAGGTACTATCTCAGAGTGAAGTATGATTAGAGTTAAGGTAAGGATTATGATAAATTAAGACTGACATATAGCAAGGCAAGGGTTTTGAGGAGAGACTTTGAAAGAGTCTTGGAAAGTGAACAGTCATTTACTGATATTTATTAAAAAAACCTAATAGTCTAATGTTGGTTTATATGGGTTTTTCGGGAAGTTCCTGAAATGAACAATGAAATTATTTGCTGCTCTTATCTGCTTCAGCAAGAATTTCCTGGAATAGTAGAGTTATTTGTTGAAGAGTGTTGAGTGATAGTTAATGCAGGCTGTACATTCTGTGTAGACACTTTCAGTTCTCAGTGCCCATTCAGAACCACGATAAACTTCAAAATACACAATAGTTATTTAAAAACCTGACTCTTAGGCTCATCTACAAAGACAATACATTATTTTGCTGGGTGGTTTAACTTAGAATTTTTTACCCCTGAAGAGTAAGGCCTAACTTTGACAACTAGGATACAACTGAGATACAACTATACAATTGGATATGAGTGTGTAGCTCTGTGAAAGAGTTTAGGATTAGAGATAGAAATTTGGGAGTTATATAAACACTTTTAAAACTATATTCCTGGATGTACTTGCTGAAGAAAGAAGGAGGAAAAGAAAAATGTTTGAGACTTCTAGTACTTAATGGCCTCACTGGTGTATGTATGTGTGTTGGTGTGTCTGTGTGTCTATGTCTGTCTGTGGTTGTGGATGAGAGAGTGAAATAGTGGAATAAACCTGTGAAGGTGAGGCCAAATAATTTGGAGGAAAACCAGGATAAGGTTATAGAGAAATTAAGGAAAAATATTTTTGTTTCTCCCAGTAAGGGGATTTAATTCAGGGCTTTGGACTGAGCTACATTCCCAGCCTTTTTAAACTTTTTAAATTCCTGAGACAAGGTCTTCCTGTGTAGTTAAGTTTTTCAGCCTCAAACTTTGTCTAATTGTCTTAGTCTCTCAAACGGAAAGTGTTTTTAAAGATGAGAAAGTGATTATACTCTTGTAAAATAGTGAAGGAGAGGTGAAAATATTGGTGTGGATCGACTGAGGAACTTTCTGTATGAAGGCTTCTGTTTTTCACCTGTGCATGTGTTTGCACACATGCACGCACATGTACACGTGCATTCAGTTGTGTTTTGGGGGAGAGGAGCTGTAATTGGGCTAGTGCGTACAATTTGAAGCGGACACTGGGGAAGCGTGCAAGCTCAGGTGAGCCAGTGGCATTGATCAGTGTCAAGGCTCCTTTCAGTTTGCTGACTGGAATTGCTCTATTCAACAGTGAAAGACAAAAGATTTGGAGAAAGCTGTAAGTACTTAGGTCAGGATTAGGATGGATAAACCTACAGTCATGCCTCAGTTAATGACAGGGACACATTCTGAGAAGTGTATTATTGGGAGATGTAGTCATTGTGCAGACATCACAGTGTATTCACACAAATCAGTATGATGCAGTTCTCAATATGGTTTCTTGGTGCAATCATAAGATTGCCAACAAGAAGTATGTGGTTGCTACTGGTGTACAATGGCATACTATTAAGTAGCAAACTTTTTTTTGTAAATAAAGAGAGTACACTAGAGCAGTAACATAGTAATTTACTTTCATCAGGTACTAGGTACTGTAATTAACTGTATGCATGCTTTTATGTGACTGGCAATATAGCAGGCTATTCATACCAGTGAAGTCACTTCAAACAGTGCATGACATCAGGAGGTGATGGGAGTTTCTGAGCTCCACTGTAACCTTAGGGGACCACTTGTTGACATAAATGGTGGCACATGCCTGTAATTAGGCTTTGGAATAGCACAAGTATGTGCACTATTCTCAGCTTTTGAAGTGATTGTGATAGTGGCTTTGCTGTGCTGCTTCATTTCTTTGTGATAGGTGTCCTCACATGGCCTCCCTTGCACTTGTATAGCACTGCAGTACCAACTAGTCCTCCATCTATCTAAACTTACAAGTCACTGCACTTCTGTGGAGAACTAAATTAATTAGTTCTTCCCTCCTCTCCCTGGTTTTCACATGTCCTTGAGATCTCTGATATTGCTTCTAGGAGAAAGGTTTTTAAGTAAAATTGCAAAGAAAAAAATAAGAGTTTGCCAAGAGGACACAGGATGAGATGAAGAAGGGGAGGAGCTAGTTTTTCTGGTGGGGAAATGAGTGTGTGCACAGCAGGGAGCCCTGAGCAAAACTCCATACACTGAAGAGAATAGAAGAGAATAGAAGCTACAAATACTTTCCTTGAGGTGATGAAACACTCACTGGAAACTGACCCCTATGCTGGATAGTGACAGCCTCAGCATAAAGGCCTTATGTGCCTGGGTGGAAAAGGATTCATTGGCTCTAGTGATGACTGCTTTTTTTTTTTTTTTTCTGTATCAGAGATTGAACTCAAGACCTTGTACTTACCAGGCAGGTGCTGTGCTGCCGAACTAAATCCCCAGCCCACTAGTGATGAATTTTTGCTAAACAAGTTTTCTATGTGTGTACTCTTATCACACATAGAAATATCAGCTCTGTGGAGAACTATTCTATTTAGTTTGATATATTGAAAATACTTTTGCAGAAACTTTTTTGGCACCAGGGATCCAACTTGGGACCTTGTGCTTGTGAGGCAGGTGCTGCCACCACTAGGCTAAATCCCCAGCCCCCTATAGAAAGTTTTACCAGTTTGGCTCCCATGTTATACCACAAGTTATTTAGTCTTTTTTGTTTGTTTGTTTTGGGCTGGGAAAGAAGATGTTAGTGGTGTGTAATCATAGTGCATGTATTTAATGTTCATAATTTGGGAGTGTAGAGTTGAATGCTTACTGTATGCTGGCCCAATACAGCCTAATTTATGGCTCAAAACTTTTTTTTTTGAGACAGGGTCTCGCTTTGTAGTTCAGGCTGGCCCTGAGCTCACTATGTAGCCCAGGCAAGCCTCGAACTCAGCAACCCTCCGGCCCCTGCCTCCCAAGTGCTGGGATTACAGGCGTGAGCCACCACGCCCAGCAAAACTTTTTGAAGTATTGGTAATTCCGTTCTCTAAGAGGAAAATAAGTATGGCTTTCTCTTTCATCTTCCCACTGTTACCACAGAGAGAAATCAGGATCTGAACCTAGGTTAAGCTAACTCTAAAGCTTGTTGTCTGTCATGCGAAATGGACATCTTGTATGATGTAAACCTTTCATTGCTAGTGTGAAAGTTATAGGAAATTAGCATTTCACCCCACAGGTGTTGATTAACTACTGGAATATGCTATCCCTCAGTTTTTGAGGATCAAGATTGAACAGATTATGAGTAACAAGCAAGGAGAATCCAGACTTTCTATAGCTAATCTTACATTAATTAGAATCCATTTAATTCCTTTTACTGGAGAATTCAGATAGAAGTATCCCGTTGAAATTCTGGTTAATTCAGGTGTTGCTGTTTTAAAATGTTTGTCTGTGTCTTCATCGGAAACTTTTTGAATATTTAAACAATTTGTCATTTGTAATGTTTACTTTATGTTAATTGAATTCAGTAGTTTTCTATTTATAACTAAGTGCCATTAGAATAGTGAAATATCTTACAAATAGTTTTGAAAGCCTTTTGGGAAACAAAATTCTCGTTGAACAGTTTAGTTAGGTATGTATTTTCTTCTCTTTTGATTGAAATCTTTTAACCTGGTCTTTATTACACATCTAATAAAGAAAGTAGAGTATGCTTGTTAATTGGCTTGTTGTTATGGTCTCTCTGTTAGGATTGGTATGTGAGCAATTTCTAATTTTCCACTTAGCAAGTATTGTGGAGGATTAGGATGTTCCCCGTGCCAAAAAAAAAAAAAAAAAATCAACAAAAAAGCATTTCTGGTGATGGTAGCTTTATAGTTTTGAGATAAACTGACTCAGCTTTAGACCCTTTTTAGGGAGGTGTGTTTAGGAAGTATTCTTTAGGAGGTATTAGTTGGACATATAAGATAAGAGGGATACTTTTCTTAGTGACCTTTTCCTTTCCCCAAAGAAAAACTTTGCTAGATGTTTGAAGAATGCTTGCATTTTTAATGTGTTGCCAAGTCTTCCGTCGCTGAGGAAAATTGGCCACTATTCAAAAGAATTTCTCTTACAAATGTTTTAATAAAATGTTAGTTTTAAGAAATGTAATAAGCCTTTATTGTACCATAAACTATGGAATGACAAAGTAGCATGTTTAGTTGTCCAGTTCAGATGTTTCTTTGAGACAAAAGGTAGAGTTGCTTGCATATACTTTTCTTCTTATTATTTTTATTTACTTATTTTTTTTAGTTTTTTGAGACAGGGTCTTGCTTTGTGGTTCAGGCTGACCCCGAACTCACTGTGTATCCAAGGCTAGCCTCAAACTCAGGGCAGTCTTCCTGCCTCTGTCTCCTCAGTGCTGGGATTATAGGCATAAGCCATCATGCCTGGCTACTTCTGTTATTTTAAACATAAAATTCTTACTTACTTTGTGCCAAGTATGCTAATATTCTCATTGAAACCTATATAAATATTTGAAAAGTAGGTTTTGTGAGATTTGTACTTTAAAAACATATAGAAGACAATACATATTATTTGGTGATGATTGAAAAAGTCTTGTGATATGGATTTAAATTATTTTTGAAGGGAATTAAAATTTCTTTTTTTTTTTTTTTTTTTGAGACAGGGTCTCATTTTGTAGTTCAGGTGGCCCTGAGCTCTCTGTGTAGCCTGGGCAAGCCTCGAACTCAGCAATCCTCCTGCCTCTGCCTCGTGAATGCTGGGATTACAGGTGTGAGCCACCATGCCTGGCATTGTGATATGTGGTACTGATTGTTGGTGGACGTGAGTCACCATGCCTGGTACTGTATGTGGTTACTGGGTATCGAACCAGAGACCTGTGCTTGCTAGGCAGATTCCAGAACCAGTGAGCTAAATGTCTTGCCCCTAAAATTTCATTCTTGTAGTAACTGTAAGCATGTGGCCTTTAAAATTTGTGAATGTTGTTTCTTAATTTTTAATACTAACAGGTTCTAAAATACTGTCTTAATTTCTTACTGTTGAAGTTTAGGAGATTAAAAGAATGAATGATTAGCTGGACTTCACAAGATGTCTTTTTATTAGTGTGGTCATCATCTTTCAGGCAGTCTGCTCATTCTACGGTGATGTATGCTGCAAGTTTTATGCTAGTTGAAGGGTAAAGTATAGTGTTAATTCAGAAGCACAGTACTATATACAGTAAGAAATAATTGGCTTGTATATACATGGCATGATGGGTCAGGGAGGGAAAAAAGGTTAAAAGCAAGTTTCTGTCCATCAGAGGATTACAACATGGGTAAATCCAAGAAGTTTTTATTTCCATAGCCCACTTAATTCTGGTGAATGAGTTAATTTAGAAGACCACATTTTAGATGTAGAATTGAGTTAAGACTAGCTTTAGAGCAGTCCATACATTTCAGCCTTCTGGGTCTGAGAACCTCTTTGTATTCTTATCATGGGTAAAAACCCTTAAGAGCTTATGTTTATGTGGATTATATCTGTCTATATTTATTGTATTATAAATGAAAACATGTTTAATAAGAAATTATAACTTACATATATGTTAAATATTTTAAAATGAGAAAACAGCTATTTTAAAATAATATGAAAAGAGTAACATTTTCTTACATACTCGGAAATCTTTAGTAAAAGACAAGAGATTTATACGATCTGAAGAGAAAACCATACTTGGAAATCTTAACGTCTGCATCTTACTAGGAAATAGCTGGGTTCTCATATCTCAATGTGTACTTCTGCATTTTAGCATGTTACATATTTTGTGCATTGTAGTCTGTGGACACCTCCACTGTACACTCATGAGAGAAGTATGAAAAAAATCACTTCTTAGGATCATTATAAAAAACCATCTGATCTCAGGATTTCTTAGAAAGATTTCCCAGGCCACATTTGGTGAACCTCTTTTGCAGAGCAAAATAGAACTGTATCCTGATCTTGTCCTTGTTCTTATTTTCTGTTATCAGTATTCTTAAGCTGTTTCTATTGAACCATAATAACCCCACCAAATTTCATTTGTTAGATTTATTCTTTTTTTTTTTTTTTTGCTTTTTGAGACAGGCTCTCGCTTTGTAGTTCAGGCTGGCCCTGAGCTCACTATGGTACCCAGGCAAGCTGCTGCGAACTCAGAATCCTCTTGTCTCTACCTCCTCAGTGCTGGGATTACAGGCGTGAGCCACCACGTCCGCCATTGTGGTATGCGGTATTGATTGTTGGTGGGCGTGTCTCCACACCCAGCATTCTATGTGGTTACCAGGGATCAAACTCAGGACCTTGCGCTTGCGAGGCAGGCGCCGGAACCACTGAGCTAACCCTCCAGCCCCTTAGATTTATTCTTAACCTTTACCATGAATAAATAGCCTTAGTTCTGTAGGCTTTAGTAAAGCCAAGGCTTGGTAGCTATATGACTTAAGGCACATTCACTAACATTTTGGACTCTGTTTGCATCTGTAAAATGCATAGAATAATACTAGTTCATAAGGCTTTTGTGGAAACCAAATAAGATAATTAAAGCAATACATAGTTGACAATCAAACCTTGCTGTTTGTTAGAAAACACTACCTCAGGTATTTTCCAGTTCTATCATACGTATTTTGGGCTGTTTGATTACATTTTCAAAATACTAAACACTTAAAAAGAATTGTATCTACTTTTTTATGTTATTCTTTTAAAATTATGAAAGAATGACTTTTTAAATAGCCGTTTTCTTTTCTCCACCTTCCTGTCTAGCACTTACTTACTGTACTTGGGCATTTTAGGCTCCTTTCCAAGTGAATGGGTCTTTTAAAATATAAGCAGCAAAATCGTCCTTCTCTTATGGCATTCATAATCTTGTACTTAAACTAGTTAGAACAATTAGATGCTGTAAAAGATACATCCAAAGACTGAATTCATAGTGTAGGAATATCATTTCTAGGGAGAGAAATATACAAAGGAAAGAAAGGATTAATTTGTATCTTGTCAACCACTGTTTTTCATAACCCTGAGAAGAAAGAAAACTTTGTCAAGGGTTCAGCCAGTTCTCCAGCTTCCATTTTTGAGTTAGACTGCTGGGTGCATGAGAGTATGGGCTGTTACGTGCTCAAGTTCCCAGAGGCTTGGCTGCTCACGTGCTGTCACCTCCTGTGAGTTTTAACAGCACTGTTTTGTCTTACGTAAAGGGTCATTTTAGTGACCTTACAGAGAGTCACTGGTCTAGTTCAGTGATAATGTATATAATATTCTGGAACAAATTGGCACATGATATCACTTAACTGCTTTTTCTATTACAGATACACATTGAAAAGGGAAAAGACATGACAGTATTAGTTTCTAGTTAATATTTGACAGTATTAACTTCTAGTAGTCCCTCAGAAATCATGTTTTTAAAATGAGTGCTGAAAAATTACATAATGTGAAAAGTTCATTTTATCATTTTTCTACTTTCTTGTTATTTAAAACATACTGCTTTGGGCCAGAGGGTTAGCTCAGTGGTTCCAGCACCGGCCTCGCAAGCGCAAGGTCCTGAGTTCAATCCCCGGTAACCACATATAATGCTGGGCGTGGAGACACGCCCACCAACAATCAACACCTGCATACCACAGTGCCGGACGTGGTGGCTCACGCCTGTAATCCCAGCACTCGGGAGGCAGAGACAGGAGGATTGCTGAGTTCGCGGCGGCTTGCCTGGGCACCATAGTGAGCTCAGGGCCAGCCTGAACTACAAAGCGAAACCCTGTCTCAAAAATCAAGCAAACAAAAAACATACTGCTTTGACTTATACAAGAGGAGAAAAACTGATAAAAGGCCAGAAGTTTTAGTAGTTAGAAAATGTTTTACCTAAAATCACACCAAAGAATTTTTTAAGGAGTTATTCCCCTTGAATTTATAGGTTCTTTAACTCTTACTTATTGAAAGAAAAATTATCCATTGATGTCAGTAGATACTGATCATTTTCTGTACATTTTTTTTACTCATTCTTAAAAATATGGTGGCTAGTGTATAGCTTGTGAGTTGACAAGTTACCTTTTAAAACAGAAGCTTGCTCACATTTCACTGTTGTGACTAATTGAATATATTTTTCAAGTTGTCCTTTGTATATTAAATTTTGGTCAAAACTAGCATCAGGATAGTCATAAATGTTACTGAACACTAGGGCAATAGTTATTGCAAGATAAGAGCCTTTTGAAGAGTCAGTGAAAGTCATTATTAAGTCTAATGCTTCTTACTACAGAATAAAAAGAATAGAAACCTTTCTTTGTCCTTTTTGATACCAAGGATAGTGGGTAAATAAATATTAATGTTTGTGAAACGCATATACAGAAGCTGGATACACAGCAGGGCTCTAAGAAAAGCTTAGTGGAAGTGATACTCATAAGAAAAGAGATTTATGCTGCCATATTTTCATTTCTAGATTGAAAATCAAGTCTCTGTGTTAGAAAAAAAAGTTTTGCTTTATCTTTGGTAAAAATAATCCATATAGTTTTGAATTGGAACTACAAAAGAGGAACTCCTTAAGAAGCATCTTCATTTTCCTGGGACTTTTTGGGTATATTTAGTTGAACCTTCATACTTACTATAATTAAATGATGATTTTTTCTCCAATAATTAAGTAAAATTAATGAGATTAAATTAATTCTGGCATTGAATAAGGGTAAATTTGTACTCATTTTACTGTCTCTACTTAGGGCTTCTTGACAGTCTTGCTGTAGGCCATTAGATTTTCTTTACTATTAATTGTTTGCACACCTGATGACCTGCATTTTAATAACATTTGAAGCAGGTTGTTATGAAAGCTGTCATATAAATGAACATGAAATTAGATCCCTCAGAGCCACTGTAAACCTTGCCCCCAAAGTATGATAACACAGAAATTTATTTTCTGTCATTAGGTTAAATTGAACAGTAAATATTTTTAATGTCTATGTACAATAAATTGTAAATCTTAGCTGATTCCTACATGTTTGAAAAGTATTTGTGGCAAAAAGTTTGTTTAGTTTGTAATATGGGGTAACATAAAGAACTCTGCTTTAAAGACCACTGTGTACAGCATTTAAGAAAGTGAGTAGGGTTATAGAAGCTTCGTTAACAAGCTGATTAATTTATGGCTTTCCCTCTGATTGATGGCTGTGGTGTATTTAATTTAACTCATGTTGTATTTAGTTAGTGGATAGAAGGCTTCTGTCTCGTTTATTCTTAAATTTCTTTTTCTTTCCACTTCATTATTATACTTAGTAATTAGTCAGAGATTGCCTAGACTAATACCAATGCACAAGGATAATGATGTTTGTGAAAATTTTGCAAGGCAGGTTCCTGAAAAAAAAATCTTGGAGTTAGGTATAAGGAAGACAGTTGAATGCCCAAAAAAATCATACTGATGTAGAAGAGTTTGGCACTTACTGCTTTGCAAGTATTTTCAAGGTTCCCATTAGTCTTTGGAATTCACCTGGAAAAATGGTAGAGTCTGTGGGTATGTGTTTTATATAAGGAATTCCTTATCATGGTCCCAGGCCTTCATCTCACAAGAAAGCCTTGGTCAGCACATTTGAATGTTTTAAGTTAAAAAACTTCAATAGGTATAATTTTTTTTTGTGGTTCCCTGAATTACCTATTTGATCAGTGTAATATCTTCAGTTCCTTCACCAAATTATTATTTTTAGTGACTAGACCCTTTTATCTCAGGGCATTTTTTTGAGCTCTTGAAAACCAGTTTCTCAAAGTTTTTAGTGTCAACTTCATAAATAATTGAAATAATACATTGATTTCATAGTTATACCCCATACCCAACCTGTTTGTTTTAAAGCAGCTATATGCATGGATATGAGACTCTTATGTTTCATTCCAGCCTTCTTAGCTCTTTTTTTTTAATAGCTAGATTTCCTTTTAAATGTCCTTTTCTTAACATTCTTTCAGCTGATGCTTCTAAGGCAGACTTGAACTCATATAATTGTTTCATATACAAGTGTCAAAATATCTCATTGCCTAGTGAATATTGGGCTAAAATGTAAAACACTTCCACTATTGAAATATCAAAAGGGAGATATTTCCTATTTATATTTATTTTACTTACTATGTTGTGGAGCTGAAAATACCTTTTAAGAATAGTAGCAATGATTTTGGCTTGCACTGTGGTTTTAGGAGGCACAGTGCCCGGAGAGGACTCCGAAGCTATTTTGCTGGCTCTCTGCTCTGGAGCAGCTGACTAGCCAGCTGTGGAGCACATTGATCTGGTCACGATTGCTTTCATCCTAGAGCACAGCAAGTTAACACAGTTTAAATCAAGAGCCACATTAGAAGCTCCTGACCTCAGGATAACCTCTTTTCCTACTTTTGAAAGGGAGAACAATTCCAGTCACTTCCTAACTTGCAGCCACAAAAATGCATAGGAATGTATAGCCATATCTAAAGATTGTGACTTTCTTTTTGCCTTATACATGTAGATCCAGATTAGATTCTTTGCTTTCTTTCTACAGTGCTGTATTGAATATTCCATTTCATTCTTTTCCCACTCATTTTTTCCTATAATATTGGAGCCTGCATTGGCCCCCTGTAGATGGAGCACATAAAATTAACCTGGGACTGTTTGTAAACTGAACCTTTTCTTAAAAGTACACATCAGAATATGACAACTCTTTCCTGTACTAAATAGCAGACCAGTATTTTTGATACATACTTTTAAACTCATGCTTTCTTTTCTAAATCTGAGTCTCCCATTCTTTTCTGATTATCCCTATAGTCACTGTAAAGCTTTTACTGAGGTTTATTTTTTAGACACTTCAACTTTATTTCTCTTGTAGCTCATGACAGGATAGATAATTGCACATATGAAACCCTGTTAGGATATTGGTAGGAGGAACCGGTATGGTGATCAGTTTCCAACTTATAAATCCATTCTTCTCTTCTATGCATTATTGAGTGACATTATAAATTGACTGTAAATCTGCTCTAATTCACAAAATAAAATTCACAATTTCTTATTTCAACTGTGAAAAATTCAAGCATTCTAGATATAAGTACTGATCATTGATTGAAAGAATAAGCCAGAGAACTGCTATAAAATAAATAGATAAATCAATATAATAAATATATAAATAATATAAAATACAGTAAATTGTATAAATAATTTGAAAACTTTTGTCAGATCTTTCTGGTGATAAAGGAACTACCATCACACTCAAAGTCTCAGTGCTGACTATTGGAGGACAAGCTGAATGAGAGCAAAATAAGAAGGAAGAGCAGAAATCATTAAAAAAATCATAAAATGCGGGGAAAAAAAGAAATGAGGTTTAAAAATATAAGTAGGTGTTTTGTAGTACTAAAATTTTGTTAATATGTTTTTCTCAAAGAAACCCCAAAGGGTCCAGATATTTATCCAAGGTCATACACACTTGAATGGTGTGCCTTCCTGTTAATGGTATCAAACAACCTTTAATCCTGGCTCATAAGACACTGATACCTGTTTGACATTTTCAGTTGCCCAGATAGCTGAGTACATTATATCTAAGTTTGAAAATCTAATCAGTTTTTATAATGATCAAATGGTGGGTCTTAGCATTAGCTAAATACTTTATAAGCATAAGTTTAATTAATTTATAATCATTATTTCACTTATTTTTCAAAGATGATTTTTTCCACCTTCATGCTTTTTTATCTCAGATCTTTTATCTCAGATTGTATTGATACAATAGGTTTAATTCTATATCAGATACAATCAAATTGGGAGTCTGAGTGCTGATATGAAACTACAAATGGAAAATCTCACAGTATGAAATATTATTTCATGTACAAATTTGTTAAAACTGTTAACTTGAAGGAATATGAAACATAATGAATTTCATGCTTGGATTTGAGCCAAATCTCCAAGGTTTGTCATTTGGTATAATGCAAATATTTCAGGTTCCATACATTTCTGGTTCCAGTGATTTTGGATAAAGGAAACTCAATCTGTATATGGTAGTAGCTGTGATTTATTATACCCAGAACTAAAGGAACTTCTCATAAATTTTTATTTTACTTTCCCTTATAAAAAGGACTTTGCTTCTCAAAGAAATGACTAAATTTGTTTGCTGTGTAGGAAGGGTAACATCTGTGTTCATACAATAAGTGGATATGGCCTAGTTTTCCGGTGGAATGTCTAACATTCGCCAGTACTGTCCTCAAAGAATTTATAAAAAATTTTAAGTAACTTTGGTTCACTTAAAAATACATTGGCAAGGCTAGGTAGCAGCAGAAACTATTTGTTGGAGGCGTTTTGGCTTTCTCTGTGTCTCAATTCTTAGGACTTACCAGTTCGTTTTTTTTGTTTTTTTGAGACAGGGTCTCGCTTTGTAGTTCAGGCTGGCCCTGAGCTCACTATGTAGCCCAGGCAAGCCTGGAACTCAGCAATCCTCTTGCCTCTGCCTCCCGAGTGCTGGGATGACTGGCGTGAGCCACCACGCAAAGCACTGTGGTATGTGGTATTGATGGCTGGTGGGCGTGAGTCACCACGGCCAGCATTCTATGTGGTTAGTGGGATGGAACTCAGGGCCTTGTGCTTGTGAGGCAGGCGCTGGAACCACTGAGCTAAATCTCTGGCCCTTGTTTTTTTTTTTTAATTACTTGTGCAGTTGAGGCGAAATTTGTCTTTATGGTTCTGTCAAAAGGATAAATGGTCACAGGTTTATCAAGGAAGGCCTACAGAGTCTCCTACAGAAGTTCTACATGCTTTTAATAAATCTAGTTATAGAAATTATACATATACATAAATTACATGAGGTATCCCAACAAGAAATAATTTATCAAGAACATTTCAGTAGAACAAGTGAAATTTGTTGACTTTTAGATAATGTGATATTGCTAACACCTCTTTAAGGTGTGAGCCTTCTTTTGTATAAGATTATCAGTGATCTGATTTACTCTATTTAAGCATACTATCTAATTTTACAGATATAGAAAAAATCGTGCCTCACTGATAAACTGCTCATCAACCAAAATATTTGTGTGCACTCTAGAAAGTAAGATTGGCATTTTGGCTTTATTAAAATTTACTTAGCAGTCAGAAAGACTAGGGCTAGTCCCTTCAGTTTTTTGTTTCCTCATTTGTGTAACAGACATGGTGAATAATCTTATTTGACCTCACAAAATTGTTCTGAGAGTCAAATAAAATGGTGAATGTGAGGACTCTTTGTAAACTTTTTAGGATCAGGTACATAGTGGTGTTATTCATGTTATTTTAACAGTAAATCGAAGAATGGGTATCTATGTTGAGGCATATATTATTTGGCAGTTGATATGGGAAGATAATATTTTACCAGACATCTCATCTTTGAGTGGAATATTTTTTAAATTTAACATTGAATGATTTTTTTATGGATAATTTTAGGCTATCAAGGATATGAAATTGGCAAAAATATTTTTGATATATAAATATGCTAAGGTTTGGTGTGAAAAATACTTCCTCATGACCAGTTACTTATGCAAGTTCAGTACCTTCCTTTGTACCTTTTTCTTTTCATATTAGTGATGATCTTGTAAGTCCTTGACCACATTACAGCTTTTCCTTAATCCTTGATGAGACTGGAAGACCAAATTACCAGCTCTCTCTTTAAAAAGGAGGGAATAATTTATTAATCTTAATATTTTGTTTCAAGGCAATTTGAGGTGTTTATTTGTGAAACATAGAAGAAATTTCTCCTTTTTAGGGATAGTGTAGAAAACCAACCGTAGTGAACCAATTTCCCTTGCTTTTTTCCTTGTATTACTCACCTGAGAGGGTGGTTGTAAAAATATATATTTAAAGCACAAGAAATAGAAAGAAACAACAACATTAAAAACAAATGAACATAGCTGGATGATTTTACATATGTATAATTAGAGCATTTGATGAACCTAATGGAGGAGATACATAGAAACAGTATTTGAAGAAACATATTTTTTTAGAAATATCAGTCTGTCCAATCCCTGATGCCAGGAAGCTCGGTTGCAAACAAAGTAAATAAATTGACATCTCTTAATTAACTTTCTTGATACTAAACAGTGCCCTTAATGTCTCAGTCACTTTATTGCACCACTGTATTAGCTTTCCTGTTGTTGGGATGCGATACCTGATACCTACAACTTAAAGGAGAGGAAAATTTGGCTCTTGGTTTCCGGGTATTTACTTCATTTTGGCTCTAAGGTAGGAACATTATAGCAGAAGGGTGTGGTAGAGCAAAGCTGCTTAGTTGATGGTGGCTGGAAGAGAGCAGGAGAGTAGTGCCAGAGGGGAAAGGGCCAGTGATCATATACAGTACCTGAAGTCCTGCCTCCGTGCCCCACCTGGACACATCCACAAGTGCACTGCTCCGGCCCAAGCCCTCCACCCGGTGGGGTACCAGAGCCAAGAGCCAGCCAAGTTGACACACCACCCTCATTGCCACAACCACTCAGCCAAAAAGATGTGACTACCATAGCAGTTGTATGTTAGTCCAGACTGCTTAATAGTGGCATTAATAAATGTCTGTCAGATGTTGGCACGTCTCCTTCAGCAAATAGTTTGGGAATCATGAGGATAAAATCTTCATATAGGAAGAAAATCTTTGAGCAGTGAACCAGGAAAAGGACATGTCATAGGTAAATAACAGTAAGAGTGAAAGTTGATTTCTCAGCAGACTGGAAGATGGAAAACAACTGGAGGATATCTTTAAAATGTTAAAAGAAAAAATACTGGCATCACTAACTGTGTATTCAGTGGAAAATCCTTCAAAAATTAAGATGAAGTAAAGATATTGTTGGATAGGGTCGGAGATTTAGCTCAGTGGTTCTGGCGCCTGCCTCGCAAGCACAAGGTCCTGAGTTTGATCCTGGTAACCACATAGAATGCTGGGCGTGGTGACTCGCACCCACCAGCAATCGGTACCACATACCACAGTGCCGGGAGTGGTGGCTCATACCTGTAATCCCAGCACTCGGGAGACAGAGACAGGAGGCTTGCCTAGGCTACATAGTGAGCTCAGGGCCAGCCTGAACTACAAAGTGAGACCCTGTCTCAAAAAAAAAAAAAAGATATTGTTGGATAAACAAATGCGGAGAAAAGTCATCATCGTCAGAATTGTGCTTCGAGAAATGTTAATTCAGTTCACCAAGCACTAGAAATGCCACATATGCTGATATATTAAATATATTATATATAATATGTAAAATATTTTATTTATATGTAAAATATTTACATATAAATTTTATTTGTATGTAAAATATTTAATATATTTAAATTTATATGTAAAATATTTAATATATTTAAATGTGAAATGTGCTAATATATTTTTTTGTGAACCAGAAGTATTAACAGTGTCTTGTGGGCTTTATTATTGATACAGAAGTAAGTGTATGACTGCAGTAACAGAAAGAGGAAGTAAACAGTTAATTGTAAGAATATATCTTCATTCAGAACATGGTATAAGTACTAATTTAACATAGAAAATAATGGGGCTAGGAATTTAGCTTGGTGATTCCAGTGCCTGTGTTGCAAGTGTAAGGTCTGAAGCTTGATCCCTGGTTAAAAAAAAGAAAGAAAGTAACATTTTTTTAATCTTTTATAGTAACCACTTAAAGATTTATGCTGAAAGGCATTATAAAAATGTTTCTTTTAACACAAAAGGTGGAAAGAAAAGACTAAAGGACAGTGGAAGAAATATAAAACAAATGGAAAACTGGTAGCCTGAAACACAACAAAACCAACAGTTAAATGCATAATAGACTAACTAAAGAAACCCATTATGAGACAGATTAAGGGTGGGAATGTAACTCAGTGGGAGAGCACAGGTTTATGTAGCATGAGCAAGGCCCTGTGTTGAGTCCTATCCCTCAAAAGCAAAACATATCAGGTTGACTGAAAAGAACAGCAAAAATCCAACTATGTGCTAAGAGAAATATTCATAGTAAACAAAGACAAAACAGTACCAAGCAGCCATTAACCAAGAGAAGGCTAGTGTGCCTGTACTAAAACAAGACACTGGCTTTAAGCTTAAACATTATTCAGATGAAAAGGGAAAATGTTACAATGGTCAGTTCATTAGAAAGATATGCCTAATTTATATGGGCTGAATACATGACTTCAGAATACACAGAGCAAAAAGTCACCAAATTAGAAGGATAAACATATAAGCAGACAGTTCTAATTGTGGATCACAGACTTCTCTGACAAAACAAGCATGGAGAAAAGTAGCTTTAAAAAAATGAACACTGACTCATTCAGTCAGGTGCAAAAAATAATTGAAAATGGACAGTAAATTTAAACGTAAAGGCTAAACTGAAAATTATAAAAGAAAATGTAGAAAAATATTTGTAAGCTACTGATACCAAAAATATGTTCTTTAAAAGTCAAAGACACTATTAATAGTCGAAAAAGTCAAGCCACAGATAGTAAAAAAAAAAATTGCAGTATGTGTGACAGTATGTGTGTTTATAATCTACAACACATAAAGAGATCTTTTTTTAAAAAGTCTTAAGACAGTCCAATTAAAGATGAATAAAAAATGCAGTGAATAAGCACGTGAAGTGGTGCTCACCCAGAAAATGCAAATCTGAATGACAGCACTCATCAGAATGACATTTAAATACCAATGTTAATGAAGAGGTTAACAAGTGGAAAGCCTTCCCTGTGGGTGACAGTATAAAGTGGTGCAGCCACTTTGGAAAATTAGATAGCCCTTAGAAAGTTAAACATACATCTGTCATATGTCCTAGGAATTTTACTCATGTATTTGTCCAACAGAAATGCAGACGTGTCCACAAAAAATTTTATACACAGATGTTTATAGCAAGTTTAATAATATTGAAAAAAAACCTGAGATCAAGTCAAATGTTCATTGACAGGTAAATGAAGAAAATGTGATCTGTCTGTAGAATGGCATACTCCTAGGAGTAGGAAACAAACCAGTGAGACATACGGCAACGTGGATTGATTTTAGAATCCTTATACTGAGGAAAACAGTTACATGTGGAAGAGAAGATACTGTCAGGTGATTCATTTTATATGATTCTCAACAGGTTCCTGTCTTAAGGGCTGCCATACAGGAAGCTGGCTGATAGGATTACTTGATTACCTTCTAGCACAGTGATGTGCTAAATTGAGAAAACTGTGTGTGAAAGGTTTTTTAAAGTCATATTCTCTTGAATGAGTAGCACTTTGTAGAGCCCTAGATTTCTGTGGAGTCCCATTTGAAAAACTTTAATTATCTATGCTATGGGTAACACTACAGTGTATTTAATTCCTTTCAAAACTGGAGGTGGTATGAACTTTGATTAGGTATGGAGAGTGTATATATGTGAGTGACTTTATAATTATCTTTGTTCCTTGAAATATTTTTGGAAGTGAAGAGCACGTAAGTTATTAATAATAAATGTCTGAGGGTTTTCTTATTCCATTCATGCATCTTGGATGCTGAAAAGATACAGCTAGAATATTTGATTTATGGTGCAGAAATAATTTTAGTCAGTGAGCAATCCTCCCATCCTTCTACCCCAACTTAGGAGTACATGAGAGGTTATATGAATTCCTTTAAGACCAAAACTGTATCTGTTTGGTATCTCCTCTAGTTAATATGTATTTTATCTTTAATTGTTTTACTGATGTGGGAAAGCAGAATTTATAAATACAATTGTTTTAGCACCTTTACTGAGGTATTTGTATTTAGAAGAAAACTCACCCCTTTCATGTGCACAATTTAATGTTTTTAATATATTTACAGTTGTTTAATCACTCCTTAACCTGATTACAGAAAAATTGCATCACTTCCCAAAGAAACCTTGTATTCATTCTCTTCAAACCTGTCTCTCTTCCTCTTCTGCCTCTTTGTTTCTGAACATGATGGGTGAAATCACAGTTGGTTCTCAATGTCCTTGGCTGCTGCTTTCGTGCATTCAACCAACCACAGACTGAAGATATTTACAGGGAAAACAAATGATTTCTATAGTGAACATGTACAGACTTTTAAAATTATTTAAACAGTGAACAATTATTTATATAACATTTACATCTTAAATGTTTTTGTAAAACTTGGGAAGCTGTGTGGGTAATATGTAAATAAAACACTTTTACCTAAGGGACTTTGAGTATTCTTGAACTTTGGTATCTACATGGTGTCCTGTTGTTCCCCTCATACCTAGGGATAACCTTGTTCAGTTCACTCATTTTCAGTGGGGAGGTATAGGTTGAGACCAGGTCTTACTTTGTAGTTTATTTTGGCCTTGAACTTACTGTGTAGCCCAGGCTGACCAGAGACATGCAGTGGTGCTCCTGCTTCAGCCTCTGGAGTGCTGGGACTGCAGGCATGTGCCACCACCCTTCCAGGTCACTCATCTAAAACTAACAGAAACAGACTAAACTGAATCCTTACACTCTTTGCAAAAGGGAATTTGTTTAGTGAATGATAAGCTGTAAGAAAAAGAAAAATAGAAACTTCAAAATATTTATGTGCATGGCCAGAGATTTAGCTCAGTGGTTCTAGCGCTGGCCTCGCAAGCACAAAGTCCTGAGTTCAATCCCGGTAACCACATACAACAGTGCTGGGCATGGTGACTCACGCCCACCAGCAGTCAATACCACATACCACAGTGCCGGGCGTGGTGGCTCACGCCTGTAATCCCAGCACTCGGGAGGCAGAGACAGGAGAATTGCTGAGTTCGCGGTGGCTTGCCTGGGAACCATAGTGAGCTCAGGGCCAGCCTGAACTACAAAGTGAGACCCTGTCTCAAAAAAAAAAAAAAAAACTTATGTGCTCTGGAAACCAATGTAATTGCAGATAACAATGTAAAGATTTTCAGAGCATTTAGATTATTAATATAAGAGCTTTTTCACTTTAAAGTGTGAAAGGATACATGAAATCGTTTAACTTAGTGATTTTCTTAGTGGTTTGTACAGCAAGACTTCATGATACTGATGGCTAGCCTTGGTGAAATGTTTGACATGGGATATTTGAAATGCTAAACATAAATATTAGCAGGAGAAAGACTCATTTCAGGTAATAAAAATATTAAAACAAATGATTAGAGTTTACTCAAGGAAAAAGCTACTTATGCTGTAATGAAATAGCATTAATCTAAAACACTAGTATTTAAGACCTTTAACTAATCCACTTTTCTTCTGGTGATTTTTGAATATGTAAGAGTTTAAAGTTTCCAGATAGATGCCAAATTTGGTGTTAAGAATTTTTTCCTATGTTTGAGTTTCCACTTTGCTTTTGTAAGATCTGTGCACTGCTTTCATAATAAAGTACAAAGAGTTATTCTCAAAGTTTAGAGCATTAATATAAGTACCCTTATTTTGGTATTTATTATTCATATAATTTTTTCAGAATTAATGAGAAAAACCAAACATCATAGTTGACCTCTGTAACTGTACATATTTAGAAATATTTATTTAAATTTATTTAAATATAAAACATGGAATATACAGATAGTTCTTTATCTTCAGAGTTACCTTTCTAGATTTTATTTGTAGTATATTATCAGAGATCCTACCAATTTTCTGTTTTGCAGCTGGATACCTATTCCGGTCTGTCAATAAAAGCTGTTTTTGAAAGGTAGGAAACCAAAGGAGAAACACAGGATTTTCTTCATGTATATTTTCTTTGCCTTTCAGTATCTACTACAGGAAAAGCTTTATCCTGGCAGGAACAGGAGTGGCAAATGGTTCCAATTTGCAGTGTTTTGCACAGTCCTAGAACCATCCCCATCACATCCCCTCAGAAACACCAGTTACAGTTGTCATTTTCTCTCTTCTAGAGATCTGGGTCTGGGCTTGGCAGGGCCCTTCTTTAAGCTCTTGGCATTTAATGTTCTTCCAACAATGCCTCCTTTTCAATTCTGAATCTCAGTTAGTGAGTTTCTCCTTCAAGTTTCTGGGTTTTAATAATTCCAGCTCCTTTCTTTTGCTTCCTTCAGCTCCAGGACTGATAGATGCTTCTTGAAGTTTCTATCTCTATAATAATCTGTGTTCTCTGTTGTGTCTTTCAGTTCAGCAGTTTCAGGATAGCAATTTATGTTAAATTCTCTCTGATAAAATTACAGGTATAGGTTTTGTCTTTTGACTGAACTCTGCTTAATTTACTGGCCTTTTCGAGCCAGTGTCGGATATCTTTAGGTACTAGTTTGAGTATTTTTTATCTCAAGATCACCGGTGGTATTTGTAATCTATTTTTACTTCTTAATGCAGGATTTGCATATACTAGAGGTTTTTTGTTTGTTTGTTTGTTTGTTTTTTTGAGACAGGGTCTCGCTTTGTAGTTCAGGCTGGCCCTGAGCTCACTATGTAGCTCAGGCAAGCCGCCACGAACTCAGCAATCCTCCTGTCTCTGTCTCCCGAGTGCTAGGATTACAGGCGTGAGCCACCACGTCCGGCATTGTGGTATGTGGTGTTGATTGTTGGGCATATCTCCACGCCCAGCATTATATGTAATTACCAGGGATCAAACTCAGGACCTTGCGCTTGCGAGGCAGGAGCCGGAACCACTGAGCTAACCCTCCGGCCCAACCAGAGGTTTAATGAGTATTTTATTTAATGAACATCTTGTAGACAATTATAAAGGTTAAAAATGATAAGAATTATCTGATGAAAGGAAGGATCTGAGCCAGAGATTTAGCTCAGTGGTTCTGGTGTCTGCCTAGCAAGTCCAAGGTCCCTGGTTTGATCCCTGGTAACCACATAAAACAATACCAGGCATGGTGGTTCATGCCCACTGGCAATGAGTACCGTGTACCACAAATGCCAGGCTTGGTGGCTCAAGCCTGTAATCCCAGCACTCAGGAGGCAGAGGCAGGAGGATTGCTGAGTTCAAGGCTAGCCTGGGCTACATAGTGAGCTCAGAGCCAGCCTAAACTACAAAGCAAGACCTGTCTCAAAAAAAAAAAAAAAAAGGATCTTCAGTAATTTTTGGCATCTAATCTTCCTCATAATGTAAAATGTTTAAACCCAATCTCAATGTGATATTAAAGATTCTATGATACCCCTCCAAAAATCACTGGGCCTTTCTGGTTCAGTTGTTTCTGAGATTGGATATACTTATTTCACCAGCATATCTTCATCATTTCTTAATAGTGTTCTAGAGAAGAAAACAAATCCATCTGTTAAGATACTTTTTATGTTACTGGGTCTCTGCCTGTCATGCTTTATTTTTAGTTAAGCCTTCAAGCTTTCCTTCCTTTCTACCTTCATTATGCCCACAAAACAAACTTTTTTAAAATGTATTTTTCTCATTAGTAATTAAAGATATGTTGGATTTGGGGTTCACACAAAGGCTTCTAGCTATACTGATTGCAGTATTCTGCCGAGTTGTACTGATTGCAGTATACTTTCTCATGTTTAGTAGTGTCACCTTCTCTTCCATATATTTCACTTACAGATCCCTTCTCCATCATGGAGCATAGTATAAGTTCTCTCATCATTACTGTCATTATATCTTTTAGTACAACTTACCTCTCTCTCTCTAAGTATAATTGCCCTTTACTAGTTTTCTGTTACTGTAGCAAACTACCTGAGATAATCTACTGAAAAAGATGAAAGTTTTATTTGGCTCACAGATGGAGGTTTCAGTTCATAGTAAAGTTAGTCCTGTTTTTACACTAAACTGAGGTAGTATATGATGAGGTCTTTTACCTTATGACAGGGTACGAACAAAAGAAGAGAGGCTTAGTCAACACTTTGTGGCAAAATAATGACAACTGCTACATGTATTGGTAGGCCAAAAAAGAAATGAAGGGAATGTTGATATATCTTAAAAATAAACCAAATTGCATACCTAATGACATTAAATTTAGGTCATTTGTTTTAGGAGAAAAGGCAGTCTGTCTGCCAGTAGTTAAGTTTGGAAACTGGTAGCTCACTAGCCTGAGTTATGCTGTTATTGGCTCTGTGTCCTTTTAATTATTAAAATATGTCACTTATTCCCTTAAGATTTTTTTTTTTTTGAGACAGGGTCTCACTTTGTAATTCAGGCTGGTCCTGAGCTCATTATGTAGCCCAGGCAAGCCTTGAACTCAGCAATCCTCTCTCTGCCTTCCGAGTGCTGGGATTACAGGCATGAGCCACTACGCCCAGCACTTCCCTTAAGATTTTTAAACCTACTCTTTTTAGTTATGGCTTGTGTTTCATTTCTGATTTTTTTTCTGACATTAGTTGTTTTTTTTTTAACCAATTACACAGAATTATTAATAATACTTCTTGGCTCATGACATACCTCACTAATTGCTCCATGATCTGCATATCTATGCAAGTACCTATACATCAATAAAATAGTTAATGCCTGTGAACTCTACTTCTTGAATATTACCAAAAACTGACCTTTTTCTTTTTTCTTTTTTTTTTTTTTTTTTGAGACAGGGTCTCACTTTGTAGTTCAGGCTGGTCCTGAGCTCACTATGTAGCCCAGACAAGCCTCCAACTCAGCAATCCTCCTGCCTCTGCCTCCAAAGTGCAAGGATTACAGGCATGAGCCACTACACCCCGCATTGTGGTGTGTGATACTGAATGCTGGGGGGCGTGAGTCACCATACCCAGCATTGTGGTATGTGATTACTGGAATCAAACTCAGAACCTTGTACTTGGTAGGCAGGCACTGGAACCACTAAGCTAAATCCCCAGCCCAAAAACTGACTTTTTATGTATTCTGGCTTTTCCTTTTTGCTATCATCATCAACTTTGCATTTCAGTCCTTTTCTTGTTATAAAAGTATATATACACATATAGTGCTGGGAATTTAGCTCAGTATTCTGGATGCCTATCTCGCAAGTGCAGGGTCTTGAATTTAAAAAAGTACACACACAAACACACACAATTGTGCTTTTGAAAAAAATTGTACAGAGCAAAGGGTGTAAAGAGTGTAGAGTACCTGCTTAGTAGAGAGTAGTCTTTCTTCCCACCAGATATGATTTTGAAGAGTAAAAGATGATTAGTTTCCAGAGGAAGTACTTTTAACACAGCTCTTTGTATCGTTTACTGAACATCTTGTTTTATTAAACTTACATTTTTTTTAAAACAGAGAATTTGGTAAAATAAATACAGCTGGAGTAAATTTAAAGTAAATTTCATTAATTTATAAAAGGCAAATTTCTGGGCCGGAGGGTTAGCTCAGTGGTTCCGGCGCCTGCCT
>PVIC010028033.1:0-23476 GCA_004025085.1 Thryonomys swinderianus
CCAGGAGATTAAAAACCCCATTGAAAGTACAGTGAACTCTTGAATTACAACCACCCTAATATACAGAAAACTTGGGTTACAGCTGGAATTTTAGTTTTAACTTATGAACAAATCTTGAATTCTGACCCAAAAGTCAGCTACTTGTGCTTTCTGATAATCTCAGATACAGATTTAACCTATAAAGAGTTCTGGAGAGAACATTACAACATCCTTTCCTGTGAGACATTTCTAACTAAATAGATGCACCTTGAGATCTTACTCTTTAGTGAAATAAACTGGATACACGTGTTCAAATATCAGTTTGTCTGGTGTGAAAACTGAAAGTGTAAATAAGAAACAAAATGTACACTAGATATTGGAAAATGTGAAGAAAATGCCCAAATGAGATGGGAAACAAACAACAAGGGAAGGATAAAGAAAAGAAGAGACAAGAAAAATAAAAATAGAAAGAAAAATGGAAACAAGGTTTTGCAAATAGAGAGGAGAGAATGGGTTGAAGGGAGGGGTAGCAAATGGAAAAAAAAAGAAGCAGCAAGATATATCACCTACAGGTACAAATTCTCTATGTTGGATGTTATCATAATATATATTTAAAAGTAACAATAAAATAAAAATATAAAATATACAGTAATAAATGCCAGCATGGCTGTAATGGAAATAAACCCTTCTGCTTTGTTGATGCAAGTGGAAATTAGTGCAATGAGTTTGGGGATTTCTTGAAGTACTAAAATTAGAAATTCCACTTGACTCAGTTTTCCCCCTGGTAGATATTATCTCCAAATAGCAAAAGACATCGTGCAATAGCAATACATAAGTACTTATGTTTATAGCAACACATTTTATAATAGCTATGTCTTTAGAAGCAGTCTGGGGCTGGGGATTTAGCTCACATGGTACCATACCTACCCTGGAACCACAAGGGCCAAAGTTCAATCCCCAGTAATGCAAAAAAAAAAAAAAAAACCCAAAAACAGCATTCTGTGTATATCAATAGATGAATGGATAAAGAAAATGTGGTACTATACATAGTGAAATACTACATGGCTATAAAGAAGAAAATTCAAGACATTTGTTGGAAAATTGATCCACCTGGAAAATATAATGTTGAATGAAATAAATCAGACCCACAAGCTTACATACCGTATAGTATCTCTCACTTGAGGCAAAGAACAAAGAACAAAATAAAGAATCGATAGAGGGGCCAAGGGACTTGATCTCTTGCAAACAGGAAAAGGTCCATAAGATCGAAGGAGAGGGGTGAGAAGGAGAGCAAGGGAAATAAGTAGAATTAAAATACACCATGTCACCTCAGTGGTTGTAAACATTGTTCATTATACATATAAACTAATAATAGCAACAGGAATGAAAATTGGGAACAGAGATACGGAGGTGGAAGGAGGTAAGTAACTGGGAAAAGGATTTTTAAAAAAAAGTTGTACTGTGCACATGTGCTTATTCCCCAGTATGGATGTTAATTTCATGTACTATAAACATATACTAATGTACTAAAGTGAAATAAAAATAAACAGTAGTAATAATAAAAGTAAGGCAATCTCAAGCTTAATATGTGAACAACAGATTGATGCGACAGTCAGACCCTTCACTGGCCTTGTCATTGTTACATACCACCCTTTCAGGTGGGTGTAGATTGAATTACAAGGAAAAGGAAAAGAACAATGAAGTTATCCTATATAAAACTGTTTACTGTTTTTCCATAACCTATGCACATCTTATTGTACATTTTAACTCATTTCTAGATTACTTGGGATACTTAGTAAAATGGAAATGCTCTCTAAATTGTTCCACTGATGGCTTAGGGAATGCTAACAAAAACTGTACATAGATAACATAGAAGCAATTTCAATTCTTCACGAGTGTTTTCACTTATGATTGTATTAAATCTAAAAAGATGGAGTCCATCTATTCTGATTCTCAGTAGGGTTTTGATCATGAATGGGTGTTGGATTTTGTCAAATGTTTTTTCTGCATCTATTGAGATGAACATATGGTTTTTGTCCTTGAGTCTGTTAATATAGTGTATTACATTTATTGATTTATGTATGTTAAACCAGCCTTGCATCCCTGGGATAAATCCAACTTGATCGGGGTGTATGATTATCTTGATAATTCTCTGTATTCTGTTTGCCAATATTTTATTGTGGACTTCTGCATCATGTTCATTAGAGATTGGCCTGTAGTTTTCTTTTTTGGTTGGTTCTTCCTCTGCTTTTGGAATCAAGGTAATGGTTGCTTCAAAGAATGAATTTGGGTGGAACCTCTAGATACATATTGTTAAGTGGGACAAAATGAAGAGGTACATGACCTTATTTAAGAAAAGATTTTCTATTATATCTATTCAAGTTAAATTAAGGCATTGGATTTACATGTTTTTGATTACTGGGAGGATTTAAGAACACACTGGATGAATATTTGGTCAGACATTACTTGAGTTTGAATTTAAGGGTCACTGAGGCTCTTTGAGATGTATAGACTTGATTACAAATACCTCTATGTCAAGTGCTACACTATGTGGTTTTACCCTCTAGAGAAACTTGCTCAGTTTAAACATACAGAACAGTGGGTTGCTATTTGTGGCTGAATCCGTTTTCCCTGGATCCTTTGCGACACTGAAGTTTTGCCAAGTTCCAAGTAATCACTTCTATGAAAAATAGAATCTCATGAAAGTCATATCAAAAAAGGATTATAATGTTTGACAGTGAAATCAGCAAAACCATGACTAATTGTCAGACAATATCATTACCTTGGAAGGTAAACATTGGATGAGATAAGAAATAAGAACTTTGTTGTATTCTACATTATAAGAGAAGTATACAAATCATTATCTTTTAACCAAGTTCCTAGTTTCCCTTTATTTGATTTATAAGATAATTTATAGGAATTATTCTTGTTAAACAACTTTAGTAAAGAGCCTATGTGAATAAAGAATATAATTTTTATTCTTTTCAAAATATTGTTAAAATAAACTATATCCCTTTGCTTATAATAATTTGCCATAAATTAAAACTGCAGCTGATAGTCCAAGAAAAGTAAGTTTGCTTAGTTCTCTGAGTTCCTGTCTTATTATTATACAACCCCTTGTGGAGAGTAGTGATTATCATTAAGAATCATATATACTGATGAAGAAAGTCAAAGGTTTAAAATTTTATTTTCCTAGGAGAACACACAGAGTGACTTACTTCAGTAGCAAAAAAAAAAAAAAAAGATTTGTTAGGGACAATCATTCAAATGTTTTTATTGTATTTTATCTTCTGTCTGTTTTCTTATATTAATTGTATTTTGTCTTCTCTGTTATTGAGGGGAAGTAATGTGACAGGGTCAGAAATCATAAACCAACAAGCTCTATTTTCTCTCTTACTCTTTTGGAAATGCTTATAAGTATTTTAAAGGTTTACGCATAATATTAGTATTATCCTATGGTGAAAGGAGAAAGGAGAAGAGTGAAACTACAAGACCCAACCCCTTCATAGTCAGCATGAATGCATTCATGAAGGTGGAGCCATGAGGACCTAACTTCTACCCAGGAGGCCCCACCTGCTAACACTGCTGCACGGATGACTAAATTTGTAACATGTGCTTCTGGGGGACACATTTGAACCATAATACAGCTAGTTCCAGGTTTCTGGGGCTGCTTCCCTGTCTCTCACTTTCAGGAACACTAAATATTCTTTAGCTTTATCTACAAAGTCACTACTCTATGTCACAATCCATCAGTTAGCAAAGCAGAATCTCCTGAAGGGCAATTACGCTGGCTTACTACAATTCAAGGGCTGACTTTGTTAATACCTCACCACACTACAGTAGGAGGGGCTGGAGATTTAGCTCAGACGTCCTGGCGCCTGCCTACCAAGCACAGGGTCCTGAGTTTGATCCCCAGTAACCACATACAATACCAGGCGTGGTGACTCACACCCACCAGTAATCAGTACCACAAACCACAATGCCAGGTCCTGTGGCTCAGATCTATAATCCTAGGACTCCAAAAGCAGAGGCAGGAGGATTGCTGAGTTTGAGGCTTGCCTGGGTTACATAGTGAGCTCAGGGCCAGCCTGAACTACAAGGCGAGACACTGTCTCAAAAAAAAAAAAAAGAAAACAACAACAACAATAAAAACCTGCAGTAGGAAAGCAGGTTTATCAATGTAACATGGGCAGGTAATTGAACTCAACCATATCTGTAGAATGTTAAAGAGAGAGAATGAAAACTACCTATGTCATGACTGGCAAACAGTACATTACAGTATCCAAACTTCTGTGTAGATATTTATTGACTTTGTGATAAAATAAACATATTTTCACTTGTATTTATTTCAGAGTGCGACAAACCTTTAAATTTACCAGAGGAAATGAAAGTGTTCTCCTCTACTTTACTAGGACCACCACCAAAAAGACCTGGGTTTCTTTGTAGGATTATACCTTCAAGAAACTTGTCTATTCCTTCACAGTTCCAGTCCTTCTTATGTCAGGTAAACAAAAATTCACCCCAGAACCATTGTTATCATTGAGAACGGAAACTCATTTTCAGAGAAGAGAGAGCATTGAGAGGAAACAAGCCAAGTATCTACACTGCAGACAACTGCAGAATTTGGCTTTATTGACCTAATAAGGCTCTCTAATCTGCACGAATGTGTCTAATTTTGGCCAAGTGTGGGCAGTGTCTACCAGAGACAGGAAGCAGGATGGGGAGGATATATAGAAAAGAAGCCAACTTCCTGCTTGTGAAACATCAACTATATTAAAGAAAAAAAATTATTTATTTTAAATTTTATAAATAAGTTTAACTAGTAGAAATTATCAGCAGTTGTTGAATCCAATTGGCATGAATTGCTTCAGAATATCCCAGAATCCCTCGGCCTGAGGAAAATTACCCCAGACCATCCTTTGCTATGGGGCGTGTTGTTTGTCACCAAGGGCCTAATGCTGACCTCTGTATTTTGTTGACCCTCAGTTTCCCATGAAGAAAGAGAACAGGTTCTGGAGTCAGATAACTTTTAGTCCAAACATGATCTAAGCGTTTAACCTTCTGTGTGACTTTGATATATTGCTAATATCCCAGCTGTGAAATAGAGATACAAAGACAACTAACACACTAAGGAATTTTTATTAGCATTCAGAACATACTGATTACATTCATTGTGGTAGCTAGTACATGTACATAACACATCTTAATTCTTTCTGCATTCCCTTTCTCCTTTTGGTTTATTTCTCATTTGTAAATATGTGTTTCCTATTATTTTTTTATTTTGCTGTTTAATTTTACTTTCAGTTTCTTGTATAAAAAATTAAAACTAACTCATACTCTGAACATGTCTTGTTGATAAGTACACTGTGCTAGGATTAACCTCAAGATGCATCATAAACTGGAGGTTGTCATGATATCAAATTGGAGGGGGCAGTACTAGAAGAGACAAAGGAGACCCTGTAACATAAATCAAATAAGCACTTTTGGGCAATTTTTCAAGTTTAAATGAGCTTCATAAGCCCATTAATGATTTGGAGCACATTATTTGTGCTCCTGAATTTCTTTCTAAGCCTAATTTTGTTGGTCATAGTGGCAACAACCCTGCTTATCCACACTCCATTAGAAAGATTAAATGATCATTTTTATAAGCATATTGCGAATTCTCTGTAGGGCCCAAGTTTTAGCTCCCAGAGAAACCTGAGGTTTATTGTATATATGATGTTATTTTAAACTCTGATCCCAGTCTCACCGAACTGAGAGAGTCACAGTTCTCATCGGGCTCTATTCCATCTCTTAGTCTGGGCTGTGCTCCAGGACTCACCCCCTTAAGGCTCCAAATTCATCCCCTGCTTTGTGGAGAAGGCTCTTCTTTGACTTCCAAAG
This sequence comes from Thryonomys swinderianus, assembly GCA_004025085.1. NCBI lineage: Eukaryota > Metazoa > Chordata > Mammalia > Rodentia > Thryonomyidae > Thryonomys > Thryonomys swinderianus. Next base: position 5,863 of record PVIC010028033.1, read on the forward strand.
CTGTCCTCTTGCCTTTGCGGGTAAATGGAGTCTTTGGATCTGCAGGTCCAGCTGATACAGAAGACTATTATAAACCTTATCATGCCTGAGTATCTCTTACTGGTAAGGCCAGTTAAGAGATAATCGACTGATAATTATTTTCCTTTGTTGTCCATTCATTTCATACACTGAATTCTATTCTGAATTTCACATTTTATTCTATTGCATAATTTTTTTTTGAGACGGGGTCTTGCTTTATAGTTCAGGCTGGCCCTGAGCTTACTATGTAGCCCAGGCAAGCCTCAAACTCAGCAATCCTCCTGTCTCTGCCTCCTGAGTGCTGGGATTACAGGCATGAACCACCATGCCCAGCACTGTGGTATGTGGTATTGATTGCTGGTGGGTGTGAGTCACCAAGCCCAGCACTGTTGTATGTGATTACCGGGATTGAACTCAGGACCTTGAGTTTGTGAGGTAGGTGCTGGAACCACTGAGCTAAATCTCTGGCCTATCTATTGCATAATTTCTGAACTTGAAGTTAGAGTTAAAAAAAAAATCATCTTCTCCAAATATTTCCTGCACCTTTTTAAAGGAAACCACTGGACAATATGATTCACTAAAATAAGAAGTAAACCACAAAAAGAAACACTGCAAACATCTATGATATTGAGGAAACAGCATTCGACAGAAGAGAGAAAATGTCCAGGTTGGTGATGAAGCTCAGAAAGTTAGGATGCCCCACGGGAAGAACAACTATTCCAAACTGCCACAGGCCAGAAAGCTCACAGAGAGATTTTTCAAGACAATATATGTGTTCAAATACCTCAAAGAAATAAATGTATTAAGAAGAGATTCAGATCATTGTTGGAGAGCCAATCCAGACCACAATGCTAATAAATACACTTAAAAACTGGCCAAATAAATGAAAAGAAAGCTAATCATGAATGCACCAGCTGCAAAACATTATGAAAAGAGAATGGGAGAGGGAGAGGAAGGAAGGGAAAAGAAAAATAGAATAGAAGGAAAAAATGGAAACAATACTTTTATAAATAAGGAGAAGAGGGGTTAAGGAAGGGAATGGGAATGGGAAAAGAAGAAGCAAGATACATAGAAATAGGTACAAATTCCTTATGATGGATGTTATCAAAATGTATATTGGTGGTGTGCCAATAAAATTAATTTTCAAAAGTTAGATAGGAAAGGAAATGCTAACAGCGTTCACTAGGCTCAGTTCCCAAAAATATGCACGTGGCCATAATGATTTAAACAAATATATTTGATTAGTTAGAAGGACAGAATAACTACAATAGAAGGATTGGTGGGAAGAGAGGGTTGTGTGGGGGGGAAGGAGGCAGAACGATACAAAGTGCTAAATCTTGTTGTATAACAACAACTTCATAATAGTAAAGCTGAAAAATTAGGAAGCAACCAGATTGGTGCATTCTTTAGAAACACACAAGAACGCATACAAATTAGCTAAAATCTGATAGTGGATTTTAGCATAAGGGCACAAATAATTTGCATAAAACCCCTGTAGATCTATGGTATTTAGTGTTTTATTTCTATTGTGTGCCATGTATTTATAGTAAAAAGCCAAAACTGCCTGCAGTAACAAAAACAGTAGATGATTAGGCACAAAGGTTTTTAAATAATATGCTTTTTTCTACTGAAAATTTCTGGTATTGTTATTTTCTAAACATTCAAATGATCAAAAGAAAGAAGATAAAATTAATTAAAATCTTTAATTTCACATACTGCAAAGTAAAAGTGAGATTGTGCCTAATCCATAGAAAAGTTTAGATGTGGCAGTTATATTCAGCTGTTCCAAAAATGTGAATTAGGAGCGTCACAAAGAGAAAAAGGAATTATTGTGAAAAGATCACAACAGAATAAAAGATCTAAAAACCACTATGGAAATATTACATGATATATTTGATGTACATAATGAAGCAGCTTAATTCTGAAGCTAGAAAATAGTTCCATATTTTCAAAGGTAGGAAATGATTAACTACAAAACAGTTATATAATATATGTATGTATAGCCAGCTATTAATTTAGTTGATTTCTTTGCTATTCATTTTTTAATCCTACTCTATTTTAGTAACCAGCTTTTTTTCTTCAGTCCAAGACTTTAATTTCTCAAATACTTATTGATCATTTGATTCGTTTTCAAAGAAGTATGCATTTTTTTCACGTGCTTAATATTCTTTCACATATTTTGGATGATCTTAGTCCAAACGTTAAGTCATCTTCCCTCGCCTTTGTTCCCACAGACGTTTCTCCCTGAGGGTTTGCTCTTCCTCGGGGTCTGCTTGCGTTTCTGACCGGAGGACTGGAGCGGCCTCTGCTGGTCACTCCATTCAGCTCCCCTCGGCCACCGGAGAAGGCGCTGCTCCTCCATCAGGCCTCTTCCTGGATGGAGTCACGCTCCAGCCCTCTGTGCAGAAGCACGGGGATAATCCTGCAAAGTACTTCCTTTCAGGTTCAACAAGAAAGAATTTTAAGTAAGGTAAAAATTCTCCTGCTAAATCAGCATAAGTCTGGGAAGACAGTTTTCTGGGAATAGGGAATTTTAGGGCATTTAATCTCCACGAGAACTGTTTTCCTATGTTCCCTTCCCCACATGTATTCAGAGAACTCATTCCATTACACCCAAGGAGAGAATACCACTGCCAGCGCTCTGCTATCAGAGGTGAGCATCAGCCCCGCTGCTGGCAATCTTTCAATTAATTATGCTGCTAATTACCACATAGGCTACTCATTCATTCAACAAATATTTCTAGCCCTTGTTGATGGTGATTTTGGAGTCATTCCAAGACTCTGTGGGGAAGACTGGTTCTTTCAATGACCCATTCCAGATGTCTCAATTTGTTTGTGATTTTTTTCTTTCTCTGCTTAAACCAGTCTACTTTATAATTTCCTGGAAGTTGTTAAAATGTCTCAGCTGCTCACAAAACCTCCTTCATTTCCAAGGTCTTCTCAGGATTAATTTATTTCTTTTATTCTTTTAGTCATTTTCCCTCCAGATTTGGAGAAAAGTAGAAAGGCTTGTCATCCTGATGAGGAGATTAGGTCCCTAACTTCGACTCATTTCCAAATTTGAGTTTTCTGAGTAAATTTCCATTCATGTGTGCCGGTGGCTATATTTTCTAAACACATACATGAGAAGGTTTTAGTACCTCTTACAGAAAGAAAAGCTGGGTATAAAATTCTAGTCTCAAAATCTATCCATCTCAAAAATTTTTAAGAGAATAGCTCATGGTTATCTGATATTTTTATCATCTGAGGAAAAACTAATTTTTATTCTCCCTAAGTAGCTGATTTTATTTAGCTTGGATATTTATGTGTTTTTTTCTTTTCATGTAGAACAAAGTTTCCTAAAAGAACATTTCTTTTCAAATTTTGTCATGTCTTATATTTGTTTTACTTATTCAGCACAAAAGAGACTTCTGCTATTTATTGTTACTTTCTCCTTCATATGCTTCCTTGTTTTTCCCTCAAATTCCTTCTTTATTCTAAAGGTTTTGTACCCTGACCATTGAATATCTATTCGATGAGAGATAAACTATTTTAATTTCTCTATCATTTCATCTTCATGCCATGTTTCAAGGCTCATTCTCCTTTTCAAATACTCTTCCCTGAAACCTTTCCAAATAAACAACGTGATTAAGATTTTCTACACAGTTTAAAAGCTCAGCTTTTTAAGTGTATGTTGGGCACCGCATGTGCTTATTTTCCTCTTGTGACCCTCCCCCCCCCATTATAGAAGAATAGGCACAAAGTCCTCCCAGGCTTTGTCAGCACCTTCTTAGTGTATTTCTCTTATGTCTTCAATATTGTTGTCTTCTTAGTCACCAAACTCCGACAATGCCAACCTGTGCAGGTAGTCACTTACCTAAACACCAAATGCTTACAGAGTGCTACCTCCAATCTGGCCTCTTCCTCCCACTCCTAGATCACACTGCCTATTTCATATCTCATTAACACATTAAATTCAACATGTTGAATGCAGAAGGTATCATTCATTCTGTCTCCCAGGCCCTCGTCTCAGAGAATGGCATTTACTTACTCTAAATCTGTTGCGTGGCTATTATCATTGACCTTTCATCCCTGATACTCATATCCAACTAATTGAAGGTTGATTCTCCTCTTAAAATTTCCTTTTATTTATATACTTCTCTCTATTCCCATAGCTACTTCCCTGGCACAGATTACTTCTCTCTCCCCAAAATCACGTAATAAGTCTTTGTGAGTCACTGTAATGTTTAGACTAGAGCAGTGCCACCCAAAGACTACCAGATCTTTTGGAAATTAATCTCTGCCTTTTCTTTAGTATTATTAACTCAATTTGCCTTTGATTTTCCAGACTTACAGAAATGTTTTCAGTTGTAAGACTGTGTCACACTCTTACTCTGTTTTGAGATTTTATTCATAGTTTTACTTCTACCTGAATAACTTTCCTTCTCAACTACCAAGACATTTTTCTTTATAACCCCTGCATATTTCTTAAGTCTGCTAAAATATTACTTGGGGAAAATCACTGCTGATTTCCAAAACCAATTAAGCAGACATTTCTGTGAGCTTTTTACTCCTTCCATAGTGTGTTTCGGCCTTTCTCTTACTAATTCTGTGATTTACCTGTCTTCTAAATTACACTCAGTTCTCTGCTCATTCATTCTTTCATTCACTATTTTGTGGTGCTTTGTGGGATCAAACTCAGAGCCACACACATGATGAGTTATGTAATTATTTTTGTTCACTGGCTGTGATGTACATGTACTCCATAATTTCCACCCAAGTAATTTTTAAAAGATAAATTATCTAGAGTGCTTGTTAAAGCTTTTAAATAACGTCATAACCTTTACTCATTTTAGCAGTGTTCACTTTTATTAATATTTTGATTATATCTTTTCCCTTTTTTCTCTTAACTTTTGGAATTCCTACTAGACTAAGTGTCATGTCCGTTTTCTTCATCTGTTAAATGGTAACACATTTTCTCTAAGTTCTTCATTTTCTGCAGGCACACGTGGTGGTGGGGGCTGGGAATTTTCTTAAACTTTCTGCTACGGAGCGGTGCTCTGGTATCAGATCTTCAGTTTGCTTCTTTCGTAACCTTTAAAAGTATGCATAATCAGCTTGCTTTTTGTCTGATTTAGGTCTCCACTTTTTCATAACTGCCTACACTAGCTCCATAGAGACCACCCCCTCTCTAACTTGGTGCGAATACCAGTGAGAGCTTTTCTGATCTTTCCTTTGTGTGTTTTGTCTCTCTACTTACCCTTGCAGAGTGTAGTTGAAATGGGTTCTGTGGGAACCATTTGAACTACAATATTCTTAAACCCCGCAGACCAAAGAATAACGAAAAATAAAAAATCAATTTTTGCTTTCCTGAAATTGCCACCTATATTCGTAGAGGAGAAAACAGCAACGGAGCTGTTGCCCTGGGGCTTTGAGTCCCAGCTTTCTTGTGGGACAGAAAGTCAGCTGGGGCAGGACCATCCCCAGCATCAGGTCCGGAACCAGCTGTACCCACGGTTTCCCCGCTGCACATGGGGAGCTCTCTCGGTAAAGACACAGCCAACGCCTCTCCTTTCCTCTTAACACAGTCTCAGAGACTCTCCCCGGGTAACAGAGACCGCCTCCCAGCCCCTTCAACTTGTTCCTCAGGCAGGCATCTCCTTCAAGGGTAAAACTGAACGTTCAGTCTGGTCTCCTCACCTTGGGCTGTAAAGGAGACTTAATATTTCAAAAATGTTGATGACAATGATCGCTCATCTCTAAACTTGGTAGCATTGCTCTCTTCGTTTTAGTTATCTTAGTGGAACTGTAAAGAGAAGCCATCTGAAGCCGTGTGGTCTTTACAATGCTTCATATCAACAGCATTTACGGCTACTGCCTCCCATCCCTGACGTTTCAGAGTCCGCAATCGGCGCTCTGAACTCATTCAGGCTGAGCCAAATACCTTTACATTATGGCTCCCCCTGCTGGTTCTGTAGCGAGCACTAGGACTGTCCCTCCTCTAGGTCTCCCAGAGCTGAGGAAGAGAAACCCTCCGCAGGAATTAGATGGCCTTTTCCTAGCTGGTTAACTCAAGCTCCTAAGGCTCTGTTAGCATTTCTTAGGCAACTGCGAGCAGGATTTCGAGAACAGCCGCCGCGACGCGACACTTTGAGGAAACTTCCTCTCGGGTCAGAGGCTGGTCCTGCCTTGGTTGGACTCGGAAGGTCAACAGACAAACCTTTTGCGCTAAGAAGGAATCTGTCCTCGGCACACAGAGAGGCTCATTGGCTGCTTCTGCGAAGTTAAGCAACTGGGCTTCTGTGACTTTGTCAGCAGAGGAAACACTCTGATTGGAAACACGCATGCATACAATTCCTAATATTTTAACAAGATAAAGATGAGATAATTCAATTCTCTGTACAGTCTAACTTAACGATTCCATGTTTCCTTTATTATCCATAACGGTTTAAAAACCATAGTCTAATTGGTATATTATGATTTGATCAAATTCAACATTATGAAATTTAATCAGTAAGAAAGGTTTGTGCTATTCATGACTCTAAAACCCTTGATGAAAAAAATCCAAAAAATAAATTTGTTTCTTCCCTTTAGCTTGCAGTGCTCTCACTGTACATGTGTTTTGTATTTGGAAGCCTGATCTTCACTTTCCTTATTACCTCAGGCTATGGACTGAACTTGTAATAATCACGGTGTGTAAAGTGTGTGTGTGTGTGTGTGTGGATACCTTATTTTAAGAATGATTTGTGTGTATTTCCCTGAATGTGTTTCCAATTGAAATTATCATCCAAATATCATCAAGAGAACACTTTTGGAATTATTAATTAACTGAAATAATGTTTTCCTTAGCTAAATAGAAAAGGATTTCCTTTAATAAAATTATCTTGTTAAGGATAAGATGCTCAGCAGTTTCTACTATGTGAATCGGGCACAGTTATCCTTTTCTATGAAACAAACCCACTCAGTCTCTCTCTGTCTCTCTCTCCTTTCATTCCACCTGAGAGAACTCTGCAGCTCCAACCGTCTCGGACACTGTTCATGAAGGTCTGAGAGAGTACTGACACTTTTCCACACAACTGAATGATAAGACCACTTAAAGGAAAGGATATTGCTGTAAAGTTCTTTGGTGAAAGATGCTCTGTTGTTGTTGTAAGGTTTATAGGCTGCAGACAAACGAATTCTTCCTGCCCTGTGCTCAGGCTCACAGAGGATAGAGAAAGCGGCAGGAGTGGTTCTGGGAAGCACCATCTTCCCTTCTCTTTATAGAACTTGTAACAACAGCCCCAGGGTCCAGCCGTGATGCTCTAATAACAGATCCTCTATTCTACGCTTTTCATGAAACAGGACCTTACATTTCTCTGGGCAGCTCCAATTCCCCATCTCAGTCCGTACGTTTAAAATGAGACTTTTAAGCCCGTCAGACCAAGAGTTTCCCCTCCCTGGTAATTAGGATCATGGAGGTGCAATTAGTAAATGCTTGGACGTCAGAGAGAGTGTATAGAGAGATAACCAGAGAGAAATGTCCCTTTCATGCTGGATTACCAGGGAGCCGCCATTTTAGCACCACATGGGACCCAAGTACAGGACAGCATGGAACACGGAGCTGAGAAACAAAGGAACCAATTATATCACTTTTGAGGCCCAGCTGGATTTATGCTTGAAGCTCCCAGCTTCTCGGTTACGTGAAACAATGGCGTCCTTTTTTAGTAAATTGTATTCGTTTTGTAAATGAGTTCTAGAATGTATGATAGATTTTGTGAAATAGGAAATATTCAAAGGGAATGTGGTAGGGGAAAGTAACGAGAGGAAATAATAAATATGATTTGGAAAGAACATGTATATAGGGAGGGGGGGTCTGTGGGCTGTGTACGGATATGGTTAAAAATGAGAATTAACTCGTGTCATATATTGGTACAAATTCCCCAATGTTGAGTGTGATTGTGAGCTATATATAAAATGTATCAAGAACTCAATTTTTAAAAAAAGAGTTCTGACGTATTAAAAAGAGGAGCTACTACATTTGAGTCTTAAACACACAAAAGATCGGGACGGGCTGTGAACGCCCGGAATGAGGAAGGGGCTGAACATGAATATTGACCTTTGTCATCCTTTGTAGGTGGAAAACAGATGGGAGCTGCGGGCTCCAACGTGACTTTTCTGTACACTGGGCACTTAAGTCCACACAAGTCAAGTGCCAATTTAATCCCTTCACGTACGTTGTTCTATGTTAATTTTGTTGGAATTATCAATTGATAATAATTGTTCCAACATTGTTCGCATTTGATTTAATGGAGAAGGATACTGAAAAAAAAAAAAGCAAGACCAGGGCTTCTTGGATTTGCAGTGGGGTCCCACTCTCCCACCCACATGTAGTTTTCTCATTAGCTTTTTCATGCCTGAAATTGAGGAAATGCAGGGGGATCACAGAGCATGGGAGGATTTCTCTCATTTTGACCCAACACGATCCCTTTCAAATGAGGAGACTGAAGTCCAGACATCTGAGGAAATTCTCTGAATGGCCAGCTAGGAAGGCTTAGTGCTGAAGTAAATGATATGCCTTTATTATTATAGTTTAAAATTGTTAATACTCAATTTTTACAAGTGATGCATTATTGCATTTAATAGTATCACAATTAACAAAGAGTGAATGATTTAAAAATCAGGTTGCATTTGTACCTTCTCCCTTTGCAGAAGTAACTACTGATATTAGTAGAAGACTCATTTTCAGCTCTTTTAAATGTGTATCTATAGAAATGAAAAGCGCTGCTATGGAGCATTAACACAGAAATAGTATTCTCTTGATATGATTTGCAAAGCAAGTTGTAGACCAGTTCCTGCTGTATAATTTCAGGTCTTTTTCAAAATCAGACTACCTTATTCCCTCACTGCTGAAATTTGGGGGTGAATATTACATGTTAAACATCCCTTATTTCAAGTGATGTGGCCCAGAATGATTAAATTGTTTAAATCTTTGAATATTCATATATTCACTATGAGGTTTCTTGGGAAACAAACCCAGTATAAACATGAAAATTCATTTATACTTCATATACACCCACCCTTGTACACAGGGCCTGCACAGAATTTTACAAAACACTTTCAGTGCCTCCATGTTATGACTATAGTCTGTCTCATGAGAAGAGATGGGGACTCTTCCACTTGTTTGTATTCAAAAGGCTACAGAATTTGAAGCACTTCGAATTACTTGCCTGGAGATGTTCAGCCCACATAAAAACCAATAAGGACCTTGAACACCCCTGAGCTTTTCCTTCTTAAAACCTGCTGGTTTTTTTGTTTTATTATCTTTGCACTCTCTTTCTAAGAGAGCTATTTACTCTTAAACATATAATTAAGCACTGTCTCTGTATTTGCTCTGGGATTAGTTTACAGAGTGGTATTCCCCAGTCTTTTAATAAGTTCTCTCCTTCACAAATATAAAACACTGTGTTCTTCAACGTTATTTGTAATTTAAAAATACACACTACAGATGAGAACAGTGAAGCAATTATAACATTGAGGACACTTTTTAAACTATATCCTTAGCATGTTAAGGATTCTCCCCACTCTCATGTTTAATATGAGCTTCATTCTACTTGGTGACCTCCCTTTCACCTAGTAGCAAAGTGTCCATGAAGAGTACCCTAGTAGACAGTTCAGAGGTGACTGAACATTTATATTCTGAATACAGTGATAATCGCACAGCTGCATTCTAGAGCACTGGAAAGGAAATGCAGACATTACAATATTTAATGATAAATTCATTCAGGAAAGCTACAGTAAGTTTTTCTTAGGAATTAATGAAAAATCAATTATAAGATTTCTCATGATTATTCCAGCAACCAAGTACATCAGAATAGCATGATTTTCTTTTCATGACAGTGTTTTTTGAGTTTAGTTTTCTAGTCTGTAGTGTAGAAAGAGAAAGAAAACAAGTTGCCTGTCAACCTTAACTTTTCCTTGAACTACCTACTTGACCCCCCCTCCCCCAGCTTTTTCCAACTCAGTAGAGTTTGACAGAAACCAATGGCAAACACTGCAGATGAGGTGTTGGGTAAGCTGTAAGAAGCTGAGATTGTTATCTGAAGATTAGCCACAGAGTTCCTGAAATGGATTTGGGATGTTTTGAGAAGAATTTCCTGTAAGGTTTCCCAGGTCAGTCTATTGAGTTAGACTAGCTCTACTCTGATCTCAGCTTTGTCAGGAGTTCTGGAAGATCATTTCTCATCTTTGAATGAACATAGGCAAGTAGGGAAGAAAATACATGACAGTCTACTGAAGCCATTTGGTCTGATTTGCTGTAGGTAGAGTTTGCATTTACTGGAATGGCTTTGAAAACATGCATTTGCTTCCTTTTAACTTCATGTACTTCCCCTTCCTTCTAAGTCCTGCCTGCTGGAGAGCAGTTCTAGGACCCATCCACTTATGCTCCACCACCCAACAACAACCGTGCACACTTTGAGCCTTTTGAGACAACAAAATCCCCCCAGGGACATGCAGAGACCCGAGCCTCTGAGATATGAGCCTCTGTGATGATCAGACACCATAACACTAATGGTATAGACATCATTAGTACCATCTGATACAATATTTTTTAGTATATGTGCTGCCGAAGCAAGCACCTGATACAATATTTTTGCACTGACTTCACAGTGATTTGGCAAACCTGTGATGATAATGTGAACTCCCATGAAGAACCTTCTACAGGATCAATAATTTGTTCAGTAATATTTAGCAATCAATTACTTTGCATTCTAGTTCAAAAATCAAGCTTTCTTGACTTTCTTGAAAGTGACCAAAGCCCACATGTTGGACCAGAGTTTAACCTAAAGGCCAGGACCCTCTCTCTCTCCTTGCTGAAGTGAGATATGTTATTTGGATAATTGGCAAGAAGTGCCATAGTGAGATCTTGCAACCTCACCTAATCCATTTAGGAAAAAAGTAAATTTGCTGAGGCCAGTTTAACAACTGCAAAGGACTGTAATCCCAGCACTCAGGAGGCAGAGGCAGGAGGATTGCCGGGTTCAAGGCATGCTTGAGCTACATAGTGACCTCAGGGCCAGCCTGAAATACAGAGCAAGACCCTGTCTCCAAAAAAAAAAATTGTATAAGGGAATAATAGGATAAGAGGGGACAAGTTGAGAGCCTGAAATGTAGGCTAATGTATTTGGTTTTAAGTATTTTAAAAATAAAGAAGACCTCAAAGTCTTGAGAATATTTAGTAAAAATAACAAAGAGGTAAAGAAATGGGTTTTATATGTGTGTTGTACTGTTATTTTAGAAGGCCCTTACTGCACAAGGCCCTTATGTAAGCTTGTCAACACTGTGTGGCATAAATGCCCAGCCACATTTATGGATGAATAAGCTTATTGTATAGAACTGTGACCTGATCAAAGTTACTCAATTTGTAGAACTTGGAATAAGGGCAAATACTGTGATTTCAAATGCAGTGTGGGTTCTGAGATTATTTCCGTAGTCCTGTGTTAGGTAGGTCACATTTATTGAAAATAAGTTACCATAATGGGGCTGTGTTTCCTGTCCAGAACTTGAAATGATGCAAACAGTACCTCCCTACCCCCACGCCCCTGGCACGGAGAACCATAGTATCACAGTTTCCTAGTCTGAAAAGCTGAGAGTAAATTTAGGCCTGTGAACTCCATGATGAGTACATACACTCAGCCCATGAGGTTATCCTTATCAGCATGTCCCTTTGCCTTGTATAAACAGGCTGAACTTACATAACATTATCATATATCCCGATTAAACAATCTGATGTTATACTACTAGTTTTGGCAAATCGAAGAAAAATATGGAATTATTCCTTCAACCAATTGACTTCTTGAATTATGTCAACATTATTCCAAAAACTCACACAAACAGTACATCTCTATTGTTTCTTAATGAAATGAGTATTTAAATATGATAGGTTTGGGACCACAAAAAAATCATTCAGTGTTCTCTAATAACAATGGCCAAGATGAGAGGTAGCAGTGGGTATTGAAAAAGAAAGATGAGGCTCTTGCTTGGTAATTATGACACTAGAGGGGGACGTGGTTTAAAGGTTTGCATGATTCTATGTAGAGACCTACAATACATGGCTATAATGATTAATAGCATTATACCATCCAAATTGGAAATATGAGTCACCACTACCTATTTTTTAAAGTTTTCTTTTGGTTATTTTTGACTGATGAATCAAAAGCAACCTAATATCTGGCACTGAGAGGTCAACAGCTACCTGACTTGCACTCCATATGTTGCTTCCAGACTGCAGGCTCTGAGGGAAAAGTAGGGTTTATCTTCTCATGCAATGCACTTAATACTCAACACACAGTAGTCCTACAAAGCGCTATGCATACAATGCCAGGCTACAGATGGGAACACACTGGAAACTACAGGCATCCGTTATCATATGTTGCCATCAGAATGGATGGCGTCTGTCTTGATCAAAGGAGGGCATCATGAGCATCTAAATTCTCTCAAGCTGCTGTCTATGTTCAGAATTTTCTCCGGAGAAATGAACACGGATACAAGTCAGAGCCTATAGCAATTTGTTTGGAGTCCTTCAAGCCCTCAGGTCCTTCACATCATCTCCATTCGACTATGTCTGCGTTGAACTGCTTCATGAGGCTCTGATTCATGGCCTACTCCTTGCTGCGCTGTCTCGAGGCAAAGACAAAAGCTCCCTTGGACTGCGAGGACACTGCTGCTTTCTTCCCAGTTTGCCCTCCCCAGCAGTAATCAATGTTTATGGCTGTCGTTACAGTAAAAATAGCAAAAGTCAATATTTGTTCTCTGTATCTGTCAGATAATAAACCTGGCTGGAGGCACGGCTGCCTGACATCTGCATGCACCAGGCAGGGGCTGTCCCACCCCCAGCCCATCCTTCCAGACAGTTTATCTAAAGATGGCGTCATATTTGTACAGCTGACACTCTCAAATCCTCCTTGTGTGTCCTTAGGGAAACTCAGAATTTTTGTTTGATTTTTGATCCTGTTGATTTTGGCTTTTAGACTGGAAAAAATGTTAAGAAAGAGAGAAAATATGAAAGTAAGAAAAGGGAACAAGACAGAATAAACACGCAGAAAATCTATGTAATGGTTCTAAATTAAACAGAAAAGTCCTTCTTACCCCAAAAGTCCACTTTAACCTAAGGCCCTCTAAGTGACAACACAAAATCGGACTGTAAATCATCAAGTGTTGTTGTTTACACATTTCCTATTTCTCCAAAGGATAGTGAGAGTTAAGGAAGTGAAGGATTTCAATGAAAGACTCAAACTGACTGGGAGATCAGAGTTTCTTTTGGGGGCTGAGTTTAATTAATGATCTGCATTTCAGCTTTAGCTCTGTGACCCTGGACAAGTGTCTTAGTGTGAAAAGGCATCAGTTTCTTGTTTATAAGGTAGGAATCAACAAACTCCAATATACAGCCTTGTTGTAAAGATCAAATGAGGTATTGTGGGATGAGAATTTAATACAGCTTATGTTAACCAATTCTAGTAATTGTTATTATCAAAGTATAGTGATTTTAGAATAAACCAACTCCTTAGCATGGCTAGAGCAGTATTATATATTACTGAAAAGTGAGTGTGTAAAGCTAAAACTGACATTTGATAATTCACTGGGTGTTCTATTTCTTGATTATGATCATTAACTTTATATAGGATGATTTTTATATGTCTCCAACTTGTTTAATGTTTCTAAGTCCAAGTTATTGCCCTGGTCTGTGGACACAGTTGTCATAATTTTTCTGCAACATGATTCTGAATTTTCCCTCAGAAATCCTTTAGCGTTTCTCAGCCTCTTTGTGTAGTCCCTCCCAGAGGGACTGCAGACCCTCCCTGTTTCCATACTCAGCAAGCCAGTCTGTCTCTAAAAGTGACATCTCGTGTACTACAAGAAAGTGACACATTTCATAGTACATGAAATCATCTGAAATGACTTTAGGTAATGTGTGGCTGCAATTCTATAATTCTAAAAGTGATTTACTTTGATATGTACTAGAGAAAACACAACAGCTGATCAACCCATGGTTTCTCTGATGTATCGTGTAAAGAATTAGGTGGAGCACACCTGTTTCTGCCTTCCTGTTCCTGAACGTTCTGGAGAGGCATGTGTCAGTGTGAAGCAGAAATACCCAGGGGCCTGTGTGTCACTTTCCTTCTGGCTCTTTCCTAGCCCTAGCGACGTGTCAGGTAAAAGATGGCAGGGCCAGCACTGGACTAGGCGCCTGAGCAAAATCTTTGTGGGCCCGTGACGAATGTGCGTTAGGCATTAGAGATAAACTTTTATAGTCTTCATTTACCAAGTTTGAGGGATTGTCAGTGACCTACCATGATAGCATGAGAAAAACCACGGAGGTAGTTAAAGCAGTAACTAAAAGGACAGTTGCTTCCATTGCCCATATGTAACCTCGTTTCAAGTCTTTGCTATTTTCCCATAGACTTTTCTGTGAGCAAGCTCTAGTTTGTTAATGGGTTTCTGAAGATGTGGTGTTCAGAGATTCATATAACCTGCTGGATGTGGTTGAAATAAATCATTTTCACTCTTAACTGAGCCTATGTCTTTCCATAGCCCCTCTCTCCCAACATTGACCATATTACATATATATTACTCAAAATCTTAGTCATATGAATTTCTCTTTCCTTTCCATCTTTCTCTTAGTTGATTTATCATGACAATATTTTTTATTTTGACTCTTTATGGTCAGCTTAAAGAGATGTCACTATAAATCTTGATTCTTTCTTGCAACATTAAGACCACCGCTCCAAGCATTGTGTTTGTCATATATTATCATACTTTCCTTCAGGGGAAGCAGTGCTTCCAAAAGATAACCTACCAGTGCTTTAATCACTGATGAGACAGAAATAATCTCTATTGGATTAAATATACAGTTGGATTCACTTAAAGCAAATGTGACATTTTTGATTTTTAAAAGAATAATATGAGGTAGTAAAGTCAATAGAAGAGATTACAGCGTTTATCTTGTATTTGATGTAAGTTTCAACTGAACCAGAAGAGAAAGGAAAAATATTAAGACAGAAAGAAAGAGAAAGACAATAAAAGATAAAAGAGAGTGGGAAAGGAAAAAGGAGGGAGAAGAGGGCTGGAGAAGATAAAAAGGGAGAAGGACAAAGGGATGGGCAGATAGGAAGAGAGGAAGAGAAAAGGACAAGAACAAAGAGAGGGAAAAGGAAGGAGAGTGCATGCTTCCCGTTTCCAACAAATATTTAATTACCATCTGATATTTGTAGCCTCTCTTCCTGACCTATTTTTGCCAACTATTCAATGACTTTTCTTTCCACTTTATCTTTTGGACTCCTTTCTGTTTGATGGTGCAGTATTATCCAATTTGACAGAGAAGATTGAAATTTTGTTATAGTAAAAGGTATATTTCCATTAATTCCCCTCAAAATACTCCCTACCACTTCAAACATATTTATCCCATTGTTCTTGCCACTTTTGGAAGAAGCTTTGGAAATCTTTCATACGTGTCTTTGTAAGGTGTGATTAAAAAAAAATAAGGTGAATGCTGCTGCTTCGGGCCATCCGATGAAAAAGTAGGCTTGTAAAAACACATAGAATCCTCATCTACCTTATTCTCTGGCATGAGCACTACATGATTTCTGGTCCTTGCCCTACATTAAAATGAACATGAAGGGACAACATTTTTAAACTCTTTTGGACATCCAGGCAACCATAGCAATGCAAAGGAAGATGAAAGAGAATTTCTAGAACTGCTTTAGAAAGTGAAAAAAGCAATGGGATAAGTGTGTTAGAAGTGATGGGGAATATTTCAAGGAGGACTAATGGCAGTGTGCCTTTAATGGTTAAATTAAAAATTGATTACAGTAAATCAGATTCTTCAATTGCACCTCATATATCTTTTCTGTTACATTAAAGTCTGGGCTCATTTATTTACCAGATATTTATTGAGCCCTGACAATATGTCAGGTCTTGACTAGCCATAGTAAATATAAGCTAAACAAGGAAGAGGTGGCCAAAGGCCTGGACAAACTGAAAGTCGGATTCCTGGGCAGTTCACGATCTCCTCAGGCATCTTTCATTTTCCCCTCCATCAGCATGGTGCTGTTTATACAGTTGCAACTCAACGGTGAAAGGGGTCTCTTCTCCCTCCTGAGCGTTCACCCATTAAAACGCCTGGAACTGTGGAATCATCAAGACGCTTTGTGTGAAAGTTGGCATTTCAGTCTAAGGCCACAGTCCTCTCTTAAACATGTCTGTGTGCTTCTGGCCAAGAAAGTTCTGCTTCAGCCGAAGGTGGATGTGCTGGGCTGAGGTGGGAAGAAACCAAGCAAAGGAGCTCGCGTGGACGCAGCTAACAAGAGCGAAAGGTGCTTCTCTAGATGTGCTCGCTTCTCAGGCTGAGCCACGGTGTGTGAAATAACTTACATAATGATTTTCCCAGCTGGTGGCACTTTGGAGAGAAAAACCCTGTTCTGCCATTTCGTTCTGAACCAAAATCCATCTCAAGAAGCTCATTGCACTTCTACGATGGCTTTTAAAGGTTTGTATTATGGATGGATGTTCACTGTTGAAATATGTTTTATACACACACACACGTGAACAAATTCAAATAAAGTAAAATATTCACAGCCCAGAGCTTTCATTATTTTGCTATAGACCTCTCCACATGGAAACTTTTAACGTTACAGATATGTATTATATTTACTAATTCCTGCTATTTGGTTTTATGTAATACTACTAGTATTTTCACAGTAATTCAAAATACAGTATTCTTCTCCGATTATATGTGACTATTCCCCATGACATTACCTCATTTTCTGAGCTACGGTGTCAGTAATGGTATACAGCGCTGTCATATAATTTACTTCAAAATATGTTTATATTCAGAACTTAATTTTTGAAAATTATCGCTATTATGAAGATCAGACTGATGAACTTTCTAAAAAGCTGTGTGTAGTTCCTCAGGATAAATTCTCACTAGCAGGATTATTGATTCAATTTCTAAAGCTGTATGTATAAGTTTTTCAGGATTTTTTTGTACCCATTCTCAAATAATTTCCTATTATTTTTATTATTAATTCATATTCTAGCATCAATGTGGAAGACTCAGTTAACAAGGACCACTACTATGAAAATATTTTTTATTTGATAAATACAATATGACATTTCATATTTCTTCTTTTTCCAATTGTTAGTTTTTTCTTTTCTCACTAGAATATTTGGCTTTCTAAACTGTTTAAACTCATCAGGATAACTTTATTCTTATATGCTAAAAATACTAATGATTTTTTATATATTGCACATATTTCCTCAGATTTTTGTCATGTAAATATTAATTCTGTTTACAATGTTTTGGATTTGCAGATAACATTTTTGTTGCAGTAAAATATATAAGGTTGTCATTCATGTGGTGTTTATTTCTCTTGCATCTTTACCTCTCTTTTTCTTGAAAAGTCCCATCAAAGAATCACGGTTAGGAAATTTCCAGCTAAAACTGGAATGCTACAGATTCCATGTAACAGAATTTCAAAATCAAATGGGGAGCTTACAGGGACTTCTCTAAAATATAGAACAAGAAAGACCAAATGAGGGAAAGAAGTAACGACCACAACTCAACCGAATTACAAGTTTT